>CM022299.1:585390159-585649649 GCA_011799875.1 Thinopyrum elongatum
CCAATTTTCAACCTCTTCAGAGTTCATGTGAAGTGCTTTTCAATTTGCAGGGTCATTTAGCTTAAAAAATCAGTAAATGCTGAAAAATAACGATGTAGTCAGAAAGGGTGAAAAATTGATGATGTGGCTTTGAATGGTTCATTTTGAACAGACAAAAGTCTGGAGTTCAATAAGTTTAAAAAAAAATGAAATCCCTTTGTAACAGATGAGTTTTGTCCGAAACCCTGATACTTCGAAAGAGAGTCCATTTTGTACACGAAGTGCATCCAGTTTTTGCCGTAACCCTCTCAACTTTTTAGCACATGCTATGTGGCTGAAATGATGATATCATGCCAATTTTCAACCTCTTCAGAGTTAATGTGAAGTGCTTCTCAATTTCAGGGTCATTTAGCTTAAAAAATCAGAAATGCTTGAAAAATACAGATGAAGCAGAAAGGGTTGAAAATTGATGATGTGGCTTTGAATGGTTCATTTTGAACAGACAAAAAGTCTGGAGTTCAAATAAGTTTAAAAAAATGAAATCCCTTTGTAACAGATGAGTTTTTGTCCGAAACCCTGATACTTGAAAGAGATTGTCCATTTTGTACACGAAGTGCATCCAGTTTTTGCCGTACCCCTCTCAACTTTTTGCACAGGCTATGTGGGTGAGTGAAATGATGATATCATGCCAATTTTCAACCTCTTCAGAGTTCATGTGAAGTGCTTTTCAATTTCAGGGTCATTAGCTTAAAAAATACAGTAAATGCTTGAAAAAAAACAGATGTAGTCAGAAAGGGTTGAAAATTGATGATGTGGCTTTGAATGGTTCAATGTTAAAGACAAAAAGTCTGGAGTTCAAATAAGTTTAAAAAAATGAAATCCCTTTGTAAAAGATGAGTTTTTGTCGAAAAACCTGATACTTCGAAAGAGATCGTCCCATTTGTACACGAGTGCATCCAGTTTTTGCCGTAACCCCTCTCAACTTTTAGCACATGCTATGTGGGTGTGAAATGATGATATCATGCCAATTTTCAACCTCTAGAGTTAATGTGAAGTGCTTCTCAATTTCAGGGTCATTTAGCTTTAAAAAATCAGTAAATGTTGAAAAATAACAGATGAAGTCAGAAAGGGTTGAAAATTGATGATGTGGCTTTGGATGGTTCATTTTGAACAGACAAAAAGTCTGGAGTTCAAATAAGTTTAAAAAAATGAAATCCCTTTGTAACAGATGGGTTTTTGTCCGAAACCCTGATACTTCGAAAGAGATTGTCCATTTTGTACACGAAGTGCATCCAGTTTTTGCCGTACCCCTCTCAACTTTTTAGCACATGCTATGTGGGTGAAATGATGATATCATGGCAATTTTCAACCTCTTCAGAGTTCATGTGAAGTGCGTTTCAATTTCTGGGTCATTTAGCTCAAAAAAATCAGTAAATGCATGAAAAATAATAGATGAAGTCAGATATGGTTGAAAATTGATAATGTGGCTTTGAATGGTTCATTTTGAACACACAAAAAGTCTGGAGTTCAAATAAGTTTAAAAAAATGAAATCCCTTTGTAACAGATGAGTTTTTGTCCGAAACCTGATACATTCGAAAGAGATTGTCCATTTTGTACACGAAGTGCATCCAATTTTTGCCGTAACCCTCTCAATTTTTAGCACATCTGATGGTGGGTGAAATGATGATATCATGCCAATTTTCAACCTCTTCAGAGTTCATGTTAAGTGCTTTTCAATTAGGGTCATTTAGCTCAAAAAAAATCAGTAAATGCATGAAAAATAACAGATGAAGTCAGAAAGGGTTGAAAAAATGATGATGTGGCTTTGAATGGTTCATTTTGAAACACACAAAAAGTTGGAGTTCAAATAATTTAAAAAAATGAAATCCTTTGTAACAGATGAGTTTTTGTCCGAAACCCTGATACTTCGAAAGAGATTGTCCATTTTGTACATGAAGTGCATCCAGTTTTTGCCCACCCCTCTAACTTTTTAGCACAGCTAGTGGGTGAAATGATGATATACATGCCAATTTTCAACCTCTTCAGAGTTCATGTGAAGTGCTTTTCAATTTCAGGGTCATTGAGCTCAAAAAATCAGTAAATGCATGAAAAATAACAAATGAAGTCAGAACGGGTTGAAAATTGATGATGTGGCTTTGGATGGTTCATTTGAACACACAAAAAGTCTGGAGTTCAAATAAGTTAAAAAATGAAATCCCTTTGTAACAGATGAGTTTTCGTCCGAAACCCTGATACTTCAAAGAGATTGTCCATTTTGTAACGAGTGCATCCAGTTTTTGCCGTAACCCTCTAATTTTATGAAACTATAATACCAAAAATAATAACTAAAAGAATGAACTAGAAAAACTTTAATGAAAACTCTAATAAAAAAAGAATGAACTAGGAAAACTTTAATGAAACTCTATAGCAAAAGGAATCAACCTAAAATTATGCAACTAAAATTATCAAAGTATTTCTGTTCAAAACATTAAAAGCAAAAGAATTCATAAAGAAATTTTTTTGTAGAAAGTTTAATAGCAAAAGGAATTATCATAAAGATTTTTGTTAGAAACTAAAATAACAAAAATAGTTTTGAATATAAATATAAAACACAGTAATATTAAATGCAGGAAAAGAATCACTCCAAAATCTATTTTATAGTAAAGTTAATCACAAACTAGTGATTCACACAAATTTCAAAGATTCAAATTTAAAACTATTCAAATTGGAAAACTAATGGCACTAACAGCAAGTTTAAATTTTTATTACCTAAAGCAAAAAGAAATCACTAAAAAATAGTTTGTATTTTGTTGTAAGTAGAAACAAAATAAAATAAAATAAAGCAAAAAAGAAAAAAAAAAATAGAAAAAAATAAAAAAAATGCCACCTACTGGGCCACCACGGCCTGAATACGACTAGAAACCCATCCATGGGCCAGGATTCAGGCCCGCAGAGGCCCAGCAGGCCCACGGCAAAGAGTAGCAGAGAAGGCCCGAAAGCCTGTAGTGAGAGGAGCTCGAGAGGGGCGGGCGCAGCAGCGCTTATAAACCACTCTCGAGCTCTCTCAACTCAGCGAGGTGGGACTAAACATTCCCCGCACCGCGCCAGCACAAGGCCTTTGGTCCCGGTTGGTAGCACCAACGGGACGAAAGGGGCGGCATTGGTCCCGGTGGTGGAACAAACCGGGACCATGCCCCCCTTTGGTCCCGGTTCGTGCCACCAACCGGGACCAAAGGTCTCTGTTTCCCGCCCATTGGGCTGCTGAAAAGAGACCTTTGGTCCGGTTGGTGGCACGAACCGGGACCAAAGGGTGGCATTCGTCCCGGTTTGTGCCACGAACCGGGACCAATGCTCTGTGTATATAAGCAGGACTTACGAATTTTTCAGTTTTCATCGACCATTTGCCCCCGACGACGCCGAGCTCATCGACGCCGCCAGGCTGCCCGTGCTCGCCGTGCCGCCCGAGGTCGCCGTCGCCGTCGCGCCCGCTCCTCGTCGCCATCGCCCCGCGCCCCTACCCTGCCCGACGCCGACGCCATGCGCCCCTGCCGACCTCGACGCCAACGCCGCGCGCCCCTGCCCTGGCCCGACGCCCCGCCAGCCCCACCTGCCATTAACGCCACCGCACCAGTGCCCGCCGGCCAGACGGTACTCCCTCCTCCCTCCCACCCCTCTCCTCTGTCCTCCTCATGTATGTGATGATGGTGAAGTTGGTTAGTGTTCAGCCATGTCCACAAGGTGTTGATGAAATGCTAGGGCTTGCTAGGGAACTCTTGTTATGTGAAACTTGGCAGGATGATGTCTCCTGGATGTTAGTGAAGATGGTTAAGTTGGTTTGATAAAAGGAAAAAACTTCTTAGTGCAAGTTTTTATAAAATTTAGTGCTGGACAGAAACTACATGAATTTTTTTGGTGGACTTGCTTAGATGAAATTGGGGCTGCCCTTCTGGACTTAAGGGTTTAGTTGGAAGGACTACAAGAATGTAAAAAATTCGAATTTTTAGCAAGGAAGAAAAATTGGGTTGTAGTTCAATGCCAAGATTGACCAAAATGATGTTTTTGTCAAGCATTTTTTTGTCCATGTATGTATGTTGTATGGATGGATGGATATGGATGTATATACCAAATGTTCATATATGATGTTTTTTTTTGTTCATAGCAATTTTTTCCATGTATGATAATTTATGTATGTATGTTTCATATATGCAAAAGTTACATTTAAGAAAAAATAAGAAAATGTATGTATGTCATATGCAAAGAATATGCAAAAGTTAGAATTTTATGTTCATAGAATTTTTATGATTTTTTTTTGTTCATAGAATTTTCTTTGTCAATTTATGTATATGTTCATATTGTGTAGTATAGGAAAATTGTGCATGATCAAAGTCATTTATGTCAAAGTTTGCGATATACCCCCTCCTCGATAACATTTTTTTTATATGATGAATTTTTTTTAATAGCCATTATAGTATGTGGCTATATGTATGTATGGATGTTCATAGAATTTTTATATGTATGTGGCTATATGTATGTGTTGTCGATATAGCCCCTCTCCCGATAACTTCGACATGGGGGGGGGGGGGTCGATATACCCCCTCCCCGATAACATTTTTTTCTAAGTTACTAAGGTTAAAATGTTCCCCCCCCTCTCGATATACCGGGCGACCAACTCTCGAGGCCACCCAAACCCTAGAAAAAAAGCGTTGTCGATCTCCTACCCCTCCCGCCCCTACCGACAAAACTCTCGAGGCCACCCAAACCACTAGAAGATAACTCGGTAACTTCGACATGAGGGGGGGCGTTGATCAACCCCCTCTCGCCCGAACAAGTCTATGTATTATTTTATCGCGGTGGACATATATCAAAGTTTGATCATATGTCAAAGTTTGAATTTTGACATATGCAACTTTGATCATATATCAAAGTTTGATCATATGTCAAGTTTGAATTTTGACATATGCAACATTTATCATATGTCAAAGTTTGATCATATGTCAAAGTTTGAATTTGACATATACAGATTTATCAAGAATGCCCCCATTATGGATGTGCACAAGTTGATCCATTTTTTTTGATCTCATATATATATATATCTTCATATGTCACGTTGTCTGTCAAAGTATAAAGAAATCCATGGCTTCATCATTAGTCGGAAGTAACAGGCGTATGATGCTACGAAGCTCTCAAAGTTGTTTTGGAACGGAGTTCCGGAGAATAATTCCTTTTGGTACGAATTTCGGAAAAGGCCTTCCAAATAGGATATTCAGAAGGCTCTTGCTGAACTTGTACCAAAAAAGCAAATTATTCTATCGGGAACTCCGTTCCAAAACAACTTTGAAGAGCTCGTACCATTATACGCCTGTCATTTCCGGTAATGATGAAGTCATGGTTTTCTTGATTGACACTAGACAACGTGACATATAGAAGGGTAGATGAGATCAGGAAAAATATGGACCATTTTCTGCACATCCAGAATGGCGTCATTTTGTTAAATCCCTTGTCGGTCGGACGTCGGACATTCATGAGAGGGGCGGTCCGACCCAAACCCTAGAAGCGGTGTCGAGGCCACCCAAACCCTAGAAGCGTTGCCTTGGCACCCCAAACCCTAGAAGCGTTGTCGAGGGCCACCCCAAACCATAGAAGCGTCGAGCAGCTAGGTCTACGTTTGCACTAATATATCCATCTGTCATGTTTGTATATTAATTGGCATGTTTGTAATATTGCAGAAAACTATGGAGCACCGAGACATCGAAGCAGAACAGTTGTTGGGGGACGTAATCCTCAGCGGAGGTGAGGTGATGTCTTGTCGTTTCTCAATGACACCGATGGTCTGGAAGGAGAGGGTGTGAAGCAGGCTCCGATGATAGAACAATGGAGGTGGAAGGACATGATTATGATGGCTCCGGTGACGGAATGCGGTGGAAGAAGGAGACGTGATGACTGCTCCGTGGTGAGCGAACGAAGGAAGGAGATGTTGCAAGTCCGGCGAGGTATATATATAATTAAGCCTGTGCTGACTAGCTAATTCATGCATTAATTTTTGGTATGTACACATATTAACTCTCTTCTTTCTTCTTTTCTAGCCCCGGACGAGCCAAACTTCGGTAACGGCACGAGGCCCGAAGAAAAGTGCGCCAGGATTGAAAGGTTCACGATCACAGCAATAAGGGCGATGGCCAACCGATTGAACCCAGCCGGACCAAGGAGAGCATTTTCTGCTCAGTGCGGGGTTCTTGTTAGGGACATGATCCCGATCAGCATCCACCAATGGAATAAGCCTAAGAGCGAAGACCCTCAGTGTCTTTTGTCAACGATAGACAGAGAAGATGATCTTTGGACCGTGCTGAAGGCAAATTTCACCCTACCGCCAGAGGAGGATCCGGATAAGCTAGTTATAGAGCCATTGGTCAAGGCCATGCTCTTGAGAAGGATGGCAGCTATTCAGGAGGTGGAAGAATGAGTTGAAATCAACGTTTGTCGACAAAGGGAAGACTCCAGAATTCACCAGCCGATTTGAGAAGAAATAAGAGATCACTGGCCCCATTTGTGGCCACAAGACATCGGAAAGAGTAAGAAGATGTCAGCGACAAAAGAAAAATGCTGCAAAGAAGGAGTACACCATCGCACGGGGTCAAGTGGCTACCTCAAAGCCCGGCCCTGTGGGACAAGGCTGAGAAGGACCTGCTGATAAATGGGTCGAACAGAGACATTGAACTGGCCAGACCGTTCAAGGACTTGGATCTTCGGGGTTGGGGGAACCTTGGACCCTGAAACAGGGAAGTGCGTTGGACGAAGAGCAACTTGAAATACCCGTCAAGAAGCTTCAGAAGTGATATCACCGCAGCGCAAAGGGACGTTCGTTCCCGACAGAGAGAACGACGAGCTCACAGGCCCTCGGGAATCCTGAGCACCCAGAGAACACGAGGCACGCAGGCTCCTTGCGTGGAAGGAAGGGTTTCCCAGCGCAGGCGTTACAAAACCGGGAGAGGAGAGGAAAGGGAGCAGACCGAACTACAGAAGTGAATGCAAGGGTACGAGCGCTAGAGGAACAAGCACTAGTTCAGAGGCAGCGACCTTGCCGAAGCTACCACAGAAGCTACCCCGCCATCTCAGCGGAGAAGCAGCGTGGTTCCACCGAGCTCCGTCAGCAGCCTCACTTCACGGCTCCCAGCTACCCTGTGGATGCTATCACGGAGGCTCAAGATTGCATCTATGGCGCAATGGCAGCACCTCAAAGTCAAGGGGCTGTCGGCTCTGTTGCACCTCCTCAACCCGGTGCAACTTTTCACTGCCTTCCGATTCCAGAAGGCTATGCTGTTGTGATGGTCGATGAAATAAACGAGGGATTTGAGGAGCTCGAGCTTGACCACCCTACCAGTGAAGGGGAGACTCAGCTGGGTCTTGCTCTGAAGAATCCATGTCTATGGCGGAAGGAGCTATCAAACCTTCCGAAGTGGACGCCTGCGCCTCCTCCCCTGGCGAGTGATCAGGGCACTCCGCCTCTTCTCCGGCTGCTCCGGCCCGTGGCGGCACACCGCCTCTTCTCAGCTGGTCCGCGGTGCGGCACTCACCTGCGCCGGCGAGTCAGAGCAGCCCGCCTCTTCTCCGCCTCGTCAACAACAGCGGAAGACAGCCGCTGGCCGCCGGGTGCTTAGGCGCGTTGTAGCACTCCGCCTCCTTCTCCGCTAGTAAGCAACAAAGGAAGACGCCACAGCCGCTCGCTGTCGGCCGGCGTCTAGCAGTACAGCCAGAGGCGGGAGGCAATACAAATTCGGTCCATCTATCAACCTCTAGATAGATACCATACGAGATGACTGAGGAGGGAAAACGAGGAGATCTGTAAGCCCAAGTGAAGACTTTTTTGCAAAGAAAAAATCACCTCCGGAGAATAAGATGGATCGGTGAAATTGAAGCGCACTTGAGAAGAACCTGAAGCGCCACCACGCCTCCGCCGGATGACAACCATGTCACGCTCTGAAAAAGCAGAGTGGAAGGAGCGCGCCGGTTGGGAAACTTCAAGTGACAAAAGGTTACAACAAACGAAGAAGAGGAAAAAAATTCCCAGCTCGGCGAAAGGCAACCAATCGTGGCCCCCGCTCAAGGTGTCTAGCTATATCGTCGCAAATCTTGCCGGGGATGCTGCCCGGTACCATCCTTGTGATTACCTGCCCGACGATGCAATCTTTGATACAATGGAGGTGGACGAACCACAATACCAGTACGGGAAGCCTCTCGTCAGACCTGGTGATCCTCCTCTAACAACAATGATGCGAAGATTCCAAGTGGTACATGGACACCTGCAAGGTCAGGAAGGATATTTTGACGCTGAGAGTTAAAGAGAGACGACCTCGTTGGAATGATCTGTTGTCTGTTCCATTTGAGAGTTCTTCCAGTTTTTCAATCAAAAGGACCCTCGATAAAATAATCATCACTTGCTACTATCTGTCAGTACTATACTTCTGTAATTAAGTCTCTATATATAGCTCAGCTCTTTCATTGCATGTATATATAATTATCCTCACTATATTATGCAGATTGAAGATCGTCGAATGCAGAAATGCACAAATCTATGATATTGGGTTCATTACACAAATCTCATAGTGAATGGATGGTTACATATCATGCGAAAGAAAACGAGGCCAACTTGCTACAATCGTTGCGTAAAATCAAAACAAAGATAAAATACTCATTCCTACAACTTCAAGTGAGTGTTACTGTCTTCTGCATATTCGGTTTCCCGTTACTCGAGGTTATAGTAATGTAATTGATGAGTTATGCATGGTGCACAGCTTCCACTTTATTCTCTAGAGATTAAGCTTGAGCAGGGACTAAAACGTCTTAGACTCAGACGAAAAGATCCCAAGGAGTATGCGGCCATGACTAAATGCTCCAGAAGTAAGTTCAACGATCTTATCGCACCATATCGGCAACTTTGGTCATTTCCTCATATCAAGTAATTATTTTCTTTGTCTGCAGGGTTTGGAAAGTGTTCACCACAGAAGCTCCGGGACTGCTGGGGAGAGCTCCGATTTACACACCCGAAAGTAAGTACTACTAGCTAGTTCGCGCATCCCCCATTGATTCTAGCTAGTTTCATCAATACCATTTATAATTGCTGATTATCATTTTGATTGACCTTTATTCTCGTAAAGTGGTTGTGGCAGGAAGGCGGGAATAATTTGTGGATACTACATTGCGAGTATATCTACAACGCGACGACACTCTAAGCGGGGCTACTCTGAAAAACAATATGAAGTGCGTAAGCAATAATATTCACAATTTTATTTTATTACCATCATTTGTGTTGAGTTCATTCATATATGTATGACCCCCTTCTTCAAATTAGATTTGGCAGAGAGGGATGAACTCTACCAAAAGATCGCATAAAAGCAATTCAAGAGGAATTGGCGGGATTTTTCTTGACCACGTTATCAATCCATCTGGAGAATAAATGTGGAACTTGACATCAAATGTTAGGGATTGTAAGAGATCTTATATTGTATATATGTAGCTAGTAGCGTGGATAGATATACAAAACTTGTTGTTCGACCAATCTCTCGGAGAAGGAGGAGCGTCATATTCTCTCTGTATATGTTCATGACGATCTTGTGTACTTAATGGTTTCCTTCATTTGCTTACTAGCTAGTGTGTCAAGTTTCCTATACGTATAGGACGTAGCGTCGACCATGCACGGAGATAAGAGAGGACACTTCTCTAGCTATTAGCTAGCTAACACAATATATGAAACCCCTAAATTAACCCTACAAAACACCAAACCCCCAAACCCACCCCCCCCCCCCCCCCCCGCCCCTTTCAAAAACAAAAACAAAACCCCAGCTCCTGAGCTGCTGACACGTGGATGATCTTGGTCCCGGTTGTGTTACCAACGGGACTAAAGGCCCTCTCTTGGGCTCGCCGCAGCGGCCACGTGGAGCCCCATCTGTCCCGGTTCGTATAAGAACCGGGACTAAAGGTGTTGGGCTTAGTCCGACCCTTTAGTCCCGGTTCCCGAACGGGACAAATGGGCCTTATGAAAGGGACAAATGGGCCTTTTTCTACTAGTTGGACGACAGTGAAGAAGGGGACGGGACATGGGACCACTAAACCTAGACAAATCTGAGGAAAATGGAGCTTGGGGTCGAGCTTGGAGAGAAGAAAGTTAAGTGTGTGGCTCGGGCAATTCATCGAAAACCTCATGTGCATAGGAGGTGAGCTAGAGCACCACAAAGCCCTCCCCTAGCTGGCCAGGAAAAAAAGAGCAGTGGAGTGCTCTGCTTGCGGGGAGGTGGTATATATAGGCACCTCATTGGTCCCCGGTTGTGGCTGGAACGGGACTAAAGGACCTCTTTGGTCCCGGTTCCAGCCATGAACCAGGACCAATGGATGTGGGCCAAGAGCGAGGCCCATTGGTCCCGGTTCGTGTCTGGAACCGGGACCAAAGGGTCCAGAAGAACCGGGACCAATGCCCCACGGGCCCGGCCGGCCCCCTGGGCGCATGAACCGGGCCGTATGCCCCATGGGTCTGGTTCGTCACTGAACCGGGACTAATGGGCTGGCCAGGCCTGGACCAAGCCTGTTTTCTACTAGTGGATCGAGCTAATGACTTATTGGAAATAATACATAATGATGTATGTGGTCCGTGAGTGTTGAAGCACGCGGCGGGTATCGTAATTTTTGACCTTCACAAATGATTTGAGTAGGTATGGGTATCTACTTTGATGAAACACAAGTCTGAGACATTTGAAAGTTCAAAGAATTTTAGAGTGAAGTGGAGAATCATCGTAACAAGAAATAAAGTTTCTACGATTTGATCGCGGAGGCAAATTTTGAGTTACGAGTTTGGCCTTCATTTAAAACAATGTGGAATTGTTTCAACAACTCACGCCACATGGAACACCACAGTAATGGGTGTGTCCGATCTTCGTAACCGTACTTTATTAGATATGGTGTGTTCTATGATGTCTCTTACCGATTTACCACTATCATTTTGGGGTTATGTTATGCATTAGAGACAGCCGCATTCACGTTTAAATAGGGCACCACCTAAATCCATTGAGACGACACCGTATGAACTGTGGTTTAGCAAGAAACCTAAGCTGTCGTTTCTTAAAGTTTGGGGATGCGACGCTTATGTCAAAAGGCTTCAGCCTGATAAGCTCGAACCTATATCGGAAAAGTGCGTTTTCATAGTTGATAGTCTCCAACGTATCTATAATTTTTGATTTTCCACGCTATTATATTATCTGTTTTTGATGTTTTTTATGCATTTATACGCTATTTTATATTATTTTTGGGACTAACCTATAACCTAGAGCCCAGTGCCAGTTTCTGTTTTTTCCTTTGTTTTGAGTTTCGCGAGAGAAAAGGAATATCAAACGGATAGTCCAAATGGAATAAAAGTTTACGATGATTTTTCTGGACCAGAAGACACACGTAGAACTTGGAGACCAAGGAAAAGGAGTCGTGAGGCGACGACAAGGGTGGCAGGGTGCGCCCTAGGGGGCGCCCCCCTGCCTTGTGGGTCCCTCGGAGCTCCTCTAACCCAATCTTCGGCCTATAAATTCTGAAATATTCCCAAACCATCAGAGGCATCCACAAAAAATACTTTCCGCTGCCGCAAGCCTCTGTTCCCGTTGAGATCCATCTTGGGGCCTTTTCGGTGATCTGCGGAGGGGGATTCGATCATGGAGGGCATCTACCTCAGACCTACGGGTCCATAGCTAGTAGCTAGATGACTTATTCTCTCTCTTGATTCTCAGTACCATGTTCTCTCGATGTTCTTGGAGTTCTATCCGTACGTAATATTATTTTGCGGTGTGTTTGTCGAGATCCGATGAATTGTGGATTTATGATCAGATTATCTATGAATATATTTGAATCTTCTCTAATTCTTATATGCATGATTTGATACTTTGTATTCTCTTCGAATTATCGGTTAGTTGGCCAACCAGATTGGTTCTTCTGCAATGGAAGGAGAGGGCTTAGTTTTGGGTTCAATCTTGCGGTGTCCTCACCCCAGTGACATAGTAGGGGTGCGAGGCACAATATTGTATTGTTGCCATAACGATAAAAAGATAGGGTTTTCATCATATGCTTGAGTTTATCCCTCTACATCATGTATCTTACTTAATGCGGTTACTCTGTGTCTCTTGAAACTTATACTCTAGATGCAGGCAGGAGTCAGTCGATGTGGGAGTAGTAATAGTAGTAGATTCAGAATCGTTTCGGTCTACTTGACACGGACTGTGATGCCTATATGCATAATCATTTGCCTGGATATCGTCATAACTTTGCGCTTTTCTATCAATTGCTCGACAGTAATTTGTCCACCCACTGTATTTATTTCCTTCAAGAGATAGGCCTCTAGTGAAACCTATGGCCCCCGAATCTATTCCCTTATATATTCACATCTATAAACCAAAAAAATCCTGTACAATTTATTTACTTATTTATTTTACATTTTAGTAATCTTTTACATCTATCTCTATCAGAATCACCATTGCAATTGACCGTGAAGGGATTGACAACCCCTTTATCGCATTGGGTGCAAGTGTTTGATTGTTTGTGGAGGTGCATCGATTGGAGACTGTTTGTTGCCTCATACTGGATTGATACCTTGGTTCTCTAACTGAGGGAAATACTTATCTCTACTTTGCTGCATCACCCTTTCCTCTTCAAGGGAGGGAAAACCAACGCAAGCTCAAGAATTAGCAATAGGATACCCTAAGGAAACAATTGGGTACACCTTCTACCATAGATCCCAAGGCAAGATCTTTGTTGCCAAGAATGGATCCTTTCTAGAGAAGGAGTTTCTCTCGAAAAGAAGTGTGAGTGGGAGGAAAGTAGAAATTGATGAGGTAATTGTACCTTTTCAAATTGGAAGGTAGCACATCAGAGAAATCAGTTCCCGTGATGCCTACACCAACTAGAGAGGAAGCTTGATGATGATCATGAAACTTCAGATCAGTTAGTACTGGTCCTCGTAGGTCGATAGAGCCGTGTCCGCACCATATTGGTACGGTAATCCTGTCCTGGAAGACATGTTATTAGACCATGGCGAACCTCGAACTATGAAGAAGCTATTGGAGCCAGATTCCGATAAATGGCTTGAGGCCATGAAATCTAAGATAGGATCCTGTATAAGAACAAAGTATGGACTTTGGTGGGCTTGCCCGATGATCAGCAGCCATAGAAAATAAATGGATCTTCAAGAAGAAGACTGACACTGATGGGTAATGTTACGTCTACAAAGCTCGACTTGTTGCGAAAGATATTCGACAAGTTCAAGGAGTTGACTACGATGAGACTTCTCACCCGTAGCGATGCTTAAGTCTGTCCGAATCAGCTAGCAATTGCCGCATTTTATAATTATGAAATCTGGCAAATGGACGTCAAAACTGCATTCCTTAATGGATTTCTAAAGAAAAGTTGTATATGATGCACAAGAAGGTTGTAGATCAAGGGTGCTAAACAAAGTGTGCAAGCTCAGCGATCCATCTATGGACTGGTGCAAGCATCTCGGGTTGGAATATATGCTTTAATGAGGTGATCAAAGCATATGGTTTTATAAGCTTACGGTGAAGCCTTTTGATAAAAGAAAGTGAGTGGGAGCTCTGTAGCATTTCTGATATTATATGTGGATGACATATTGTTGATTGAAAATGATATAGAATTCTGGATAGCATAAAAGGATACTTGAATAAGAATTTTTCAATGAAAGACCTCGGTGAAGCTGCTTATATATTGGGCATCAAGATCTATAGGGATAGATCGAGACGTTAGTAAGACTTTCACAAAGCACATACCTTGAACAAGTTTTGAAGAATTTCAAAAATGGGTCAGTCAAAGAGAAAGGGTTCTTGCCTGTATTGCAAGTGTGAAGTTGGTAGACAGCTCAAAGCCCGACAGACAGAAGTAGAGGAGAATGAAAGTCATTCCCATGCCTCAGCCATAGGTTCTATAAGTATGCCATGCTGGTGTACCAGAACTATTGTGTACCTTGCCATGAGCTTGGCAAGCGGGTACAATAGTGATCCAGGAGTAGTCACTGGACAGCGGTCAAAATTATCCTTAGTTACCTAAGAGGACAAGGAAATATTTCTCTGTTATGGTGGTGATGAAGAGTTCGTCGTAAAGGGTTCGTCGATGCAAGCTTTGACACTAATTCAGATGACTGCGTCTCTCAATCTGGATACATATTGAAAGTGGGAGCAATAGCTAGAGTAGCTAGATGCAGAGCATTGTGACATAGAAATTTGCCAAAATACCTACGATCTGAAGTGACAGACCGTTGACTAACTTCTCTCACAAGCAAAACATGATCACACCTTAGTACTCTTTGGGTTTTAATCACATGGCAATGTGAACTAGATTATTCACTCTAGTAAACTTTGGGTGTTGGTCACATGGCGATAAGAACTATGGGTGTTAATCACATGGCGAGTGAACTAGATTATTGACTCTGTGCAAGTGGGAGACTAATGGAAATATGCCCTAGAGGCAATAATAAAATGGTTTTATTATATTTCCTTACTATGATAAGGTATATTATTCATGCCAGAATTGTATTGTCGGAAACTTAAATACATGTGTGGGTACTAAACAAATACCGTGTCCCTGTGAGCCTACCTAGACTAGCTCGTTGTTCAAAAGATGGTTAAGGTTTCCTAACCATAGACATTAATTGTCATTTGATACGGGATCACATCATTAGGAGATTGATGTGATGGACAAGACCCATCTGTTAGCTTAACATATTGATCGTTCAGTTTATTGCTATGCTTCTTAATGTCAAATACATATTTCTTTGACTATGAGTATGCACCCGGATACCGGAGGAATACCTGTGTGCTATCAAATGTCACAACATAACTGGGTGATCATAAAATATGTCTACAGGTATCCCGAAGGTAGAGGTGTTGTTGAGGTTGGTATAGATCGAGATTAGGATTTGTCACTCCGAGTATCGGAGAGGTACTCGGGCCCTCTCGGTAATACACATCATAAGAAGCCTTGCAAGCAAAGTGACTAAGGAGTTAGTTTCAAGATGATATACGAACAAGGAAGAGACTTGCCGCAACGATATTGAAATAGGTATGAAAAATACGATGATCTTATCTGGGCAAGTAACATACCGACAGACAAAGGGAATTACATATGTTGTCAAAAGGTTCGGCCGATAAAGATTTCGTAGAATATGTAGGAAACAATATAGGCATCCAGGTTCCGCTATTGTGTAGAATATGGTGCGCCCTCCACCCTTGCCCCACGCACCAAAGGAGGGAGGAAAGGAAGGGGGAAGGCGCCCCAAGGCAGCCTGCCCCCTTTCCTTTCCCCCGTACACAAATATGGAAGGGGGGAGTTCGGCCAGGGGAGGCGCCGACCACTTGGGGCGCCTAGGGGCCGCCTCCCCTCCCCCTCCACCTATATAATGAGAGGAGGGAGAGGGCACTAGTGCAGAACCGGGTGTAGTCCCGGTTCGTAAGGCCCTTTAGTGCCGTTCTGGAACCGGCACAAGGGTGGGGACTAAAGGCCCCCCCCCCCCTTGTCCTGGTTCAACATGAACCGGCACTAAAGGGCCACCACGTGGCACGAGCCCGCGTCGAGGGGCTGGGGCTTTAGTCCCGGTTGGTTACACCAACCGGGACTAAAAGATTTAGGGGTTTGGTTTTATGATTTATTTTTCCTTAATTTTGTTTTTCCATTTAATTCTTTTTCATTTGCGGTATTTTACGAACTACATATTGTACACGTTTGCATATAGATAAATAGAATTTCTCGTAGAACCGATCATAATATATAATCATCGAAGTCTCGCACGACCATTCACACATACACATGTTATATACAATTTGGTATATACATTTCTTTTTCAATTTGCAGATCATTACATGGAGGCATTAGGTCGATCTAGCTAGGTAGGGGTAATGGAATTTCCGTTGGGATCTATGACCTGATCGAGAAAAATCCCGCTATTTCCTCTTGATCGCTCGTACGCGATTCTCTGGTAGGAGCTTATCCCGCATGTCCTTCATGTTAAAGAAGAGATCAAAATGCATGATTATTAGTTGTGGGGGTATATTTAGTAATGATGTAAAAATTGTGAATAGTGTTCTGGCAAACGTACCACATCGGTTTCTATCATCTTTGCTCCTTTCGGACGCCATCATGCGAATGTTCTCGCAAACGTAGTATGCACATATAAATTAGTTCCCCGGCGCCTGCTTCAGTGCCTTTACGAGAATAGAATTCAATCAGATAACAATTAATCAAGCATGATAATGGTATTGAAACTAGGGTTAAAGAGATGGTAGCTAGCTAGTAATACTTAATTATTATCTTGGGTCGCACCCATGTCAGCTGTTGTTTCCATTGGCCTTAAACCTTTTGATGAACTTTGCCCAAGCCCTGCCTGCCGGCAAAGAAAATGAATAAAGGAGTTATTAATTAGTTGATATCGGAGGAAACGAACTTAAGAGGCCGACTAGTGTCGATAATGATTGAAACTACCTGTCGACCATCCCCCTCACGATTGCGTAGTCATTAAAGTCTTTAAGTAGTGAGTCCAGTACTTGAACTTTTTCGATGTCAACTTCAATGATGAACAAGATCCAGTGGAAACGCATGGCACATGTTTGTATAATTAAGCGGGCTGTGCATTACTCATAACTACACTTATAACATACTAGTAAGCAAAAACAGAATTGTAGTACAAGACATTGTCACTCACCGAAGTTGTAAGGAGTAGTATTTCGGTAGGGTATTTAGTCGCACCAAAACTCTAGCAAGGTTTCTCTATGTATGGTCGATCATATTCACGTGACCATGTCTCTTCATTAATGGTATTTGGGTCAATGAACCAATGCCATAGCGTCCAGCTTTTTTCATTTCATAGATCTTCATTCTGCATAAACCACAGAAAGAATATATGATGAGGATAATCACAGTTAATAATGAGCACTACAGCTAGCTAGGACTAACTTACAGAAAGAAATACTTACAGACAATAGCAACTGAGGATAGATTTGTTGAGTGCGTCTTTGATTGAATACTGAAACAGTTCTTGAACTCAACCCACAGATCTTTTTCATGGAGTAATGCTCGCCTTGACTTTCACCATGAGGACTCTTATCGGTAGTCTTGGCTTCTCTCATGTACCATTGATGCAATTCATACATTTCGTGAGAGAGAACTCTTGACTCCTCAGCCTTGAACCACAGGTTCGCCGCGGACATATTTCCGTTTTAGTTCCTCCTCTTTAAACGTTTCGATGGGCTCGATGCCTAGGAGGTGTTCTATAGTGACACCGCCTCTTCAGCCTGCCTTCTATGATCGTCGGTTATACAGCTGACGGCGCCAGTACTAACATGTGTTGGTACAATGAGCGCGGGGATCGATTGCACCGCCTGGTCTCCCAGCTAGGGAACAGTTTTCCCATTTTTTTTGGCAGCTGCTTGGCTGGAGCTCGAGCTCGACTTCTTTTTTTGTGCTTGATATGACTTCTGATTTGGCGCCTCATAGTCTGAGTCAACAGTGTGGGAGAGCGGTGCTTCAGCCATACGAATAAATTGGCCAATGACATGCTAAGGTACTTTCTCTTTGGCGGCGGGTGGCGGTTTCGGTCCAAAATGGGCCCTCAGTTTGGTTGCACATTCGGCTTCGTTTTCCTCTTCGGTCAGGTGTAAGGCCGACGAGGAAGAGGCTTGAGGCTTGGACCAAATTTGTATCTCTGCCTCCTGTATTGTACTGCTAGCCGCGTAGCTGTGTGGCCTCTCTTTCGCTGTTGCTTAGGCAGCGGAGCCTCGAGCTGCGGTGAGGCGGCGGAGAAGGCTGTCACGGTGCGGCTTGGAGGAGGAGGACTGGGGGACGGTGGGTGCCGGATGGAGGAGGAGGAGTGGGAGAAGGGTGCCGGACTTGGAGGAGGAGGAGTCGCCTGTGATGCTGTTGGTGGCATTGGAGGAGCAGGACTCTGCGTGACGCGCGGTGGCGGACTTGGAGGAGAGGGAGTCTGCGGCGCGAGGGCGGTGGACTTGGAGGAGGAGTCGGCTGACCGGGTGTGGTGGCCTTGGAAAGACGATGCAATCCTTTCTCCATAGAATGATACGATGTATGGCCTCTCCCAGTGTTCGCTCGTCGTCACCTCCCGGAATGTCATGATGGAGCCCCGATATTGTGCCACCACTTCATCAACCCCGACCCGAGCCTAGCCAGTGGAATCAGTTGCAATGGAAGGTTGCTTCAGGGAGATTTGTATAAGCAAAGCCGTCCGCCACCTTCATGGATATGGTCTTCATTTTAAGTGTAGCTCACAATTTGTCGTATCTTGATGTCTCCACAGGGTATCTATCCAGCAGTGCCCTCAACCGCCCGGGGTGGAACCCACGCTGCTTCTCACAGGGATGGGACGGTGCTGCTATCCAATGCTGGATCCGCTAGCTGCTGCCGCTGCTGAGCCTCCTTTCATGGTAAGTGATCGATCTGGCTGCTTGCTGGAAAAAGGTGCCACCTCCGTGTGCCTTGATTCTAGGGCTTGGAAGGCCGGTCTGCTTCCTCTTAGCTTCCTCTTCTTCTCCTCCTGTTCTTCTTCTCGCACGGCTTCTGTAGTTAGTGTTCCAGTCCGCAAACCCTCAAACCACGGAACAACACCTTTGCCTCGTGTTCTTCCCGGGTGTGTTCCGAATTCTTCAGGGCGAGCGTAAGGCCGTACCGCGTCATCCCCTCCCCTGCCTTGCGCGCAACTCGTTTTTTTTCGTACTCCTCCCCTTCTTTTCCCCCTTTTTTTCCCCCTTTCCGGAAAGACTTTGAATGGTTCATTTTGAACACACAAAAAGTCTGGAGTTCAAATAAGTTTAAAAAAATGAAATCCCTTTGTAACAGATGAGTTTTTGTCCGAAACCCTGATACTTCGAAAGAGATTGTCCATTTTGTACACGAAGTGCATCCAATTTTTGCCGTAACCCTCTCAACTTTTTAGCACATGCTATGTGGGTGAAATGATGATATCATGCCAATTTTCAACCTCTTCAGAGTTCATGTTAAGTGCTTTTCAATTTAAGGGTCATTTAGCTCAAAAAAAATCAGTAAATGCATGAAAAATAACAGATGAAGTCAGAAAGGGTTGAAAATTGATGATGTGGCTTTGAATGGTTCATTTTGAACACACAAAAAGTCTGGAGTTCAAATAAGTTTAAAAAAATGAAATCCCTTTGTAACAGATGAGTTTTTGTCCGAAACCCTGATACTTCGAAAGAGATTGTCCATTTTGTACATGAAGTGCATCCAGTTTTTGCCATACCCCTCTCAACTTTTTAGCACATGCTATGTGGGTGAAATGATGATATCATGCCAATTTTCAACCTCTTCAGAGTTCATGTGAAGTGCTTTTCAATTTCAGGGTCATTGAGCTCAAAAATATCAGTAAATGCATGAAAAATAACAAATGAAGTCAGAACGGGTTGAAAATTGATGATGTGGCTTTGAATGGTTCATTTTGAACACACAAAAAGTCTGGAGTTCAAATAAGTTCAAAAAATGAAATCCCTTTGTAACAGATGAGTTTTCGTCCGAAACCCTGATACTTCAAAAGAGATTGTCCATTTTGTACACGAAGTGCATCCAGTTTTTGCCGTAACCCTCTCAACTTTTATGAAACTATAATACCAAAAATAATAAACTAAAAGAATGAACTAGAAAACTTTAATGAAACTCTAATAAAAAAAGAATGAACTAGAAAACTTTAATGAAACTCTAATAGCAAAAGGAATCAACTAAAATTTATGCAACTAAAATTATCAAAGTATTTTCTGTTCAAAACATTAAAAGCAAAAAGAATTTTCATAAAGAACTTTTTTTGTTAGAAAGTTTAATAGCAAAAGGAATTATCATAAAGATTTTTTTGTTAGAAACTAAAATAACAAAAACTGTTTTTGAATATAATGATAAAACACAGTAATATTAAATTGCAGGAAAAAGAATCACTCCAAAATCTATTTTTATAGTAAAGTTAATCACAAACTAGTGATTCACACAAATTTCAAAGAATTCAAATTTAAACTATTCAAATTGGAAAACTAATGGCACTAACAGCAAGTTTATAATTTTTATTACCTAAAAGCAAAAAGAATCACTAAAAAATAGTTTGTATTTTGTTGTAAGTAGAAACAAAATAAAATAAATAAAGCAAAAAAGAAAACAAAAAAATAGAAAAAAATAAAAAAAATGCCACCTACTGGGCCACCACGGCCTGAATACGACTAGAAACCCATCCATGGGCCAGGATTCAGGCCCGCAGAGGCCCAGCAGGCCCACGGCAAAGAGTAGCAGAGAAGGCCCGAAAGCCTGTAGTTGAGAGGAGCTCGAGAGGGCCGGCGCAGCAGCGCTTATAAACCACTCTCGAGCTCTCTCAACTAGCGAGGTGGGACTAAACATCCCACCGCACCGCGCCAGCACAAGGCCTTTGGTCCCGGTTGGTAGCACCAACCGGGACGAAGTCCCGGTTGGTGGAACAAACCGGGACCAATGCCCCCTTTGGTCCCGTTCGTGCCACCAACCGGGACCAAAGGCCTCTGTTTCCCGCCATTGGGCTGCTGAAAAGAGCCAACCGGGACCAAAGGGTGGCATTCGTCCCGGTTTGTGCCACGAACCGGGACCAATGCTCTGTGTATATAAGCAGGACTTACGAATTTTTCAGTTTTCATCGACCATTTGCCCCCCGACGACGCCGAGCTCATCGACGCCGCCAGGCTGCCCGTGCTCGCCGTCGCCGCCCCGAGGTCGCCGTCGCCGTCGCCGCCCGCTCCTCGTCGCCATCGCCCCGCGCCCCTACCCTGCCCCGACGCCGACGCCATGCGCCCCTGCCTCGACCTCGACGCCAACGCCGCCGCGCCCCTGCCCTGCCCCGACGCCCCGCCACGCCCCTACCCTGCCATTAACGCCACCGCACCAGTGCCCGCCGGCCAGGCCGGTACTCCCTCCTCCCTCCCACCCCTCTCCTCTGTCCTTCCTCCATGTATGTGATGATGGTGAAGTTGGTTAGTTTCAGCCATGTCCACAAGGTGTTTGATGAAATGCTAGGGCTTGCTAGGGAACTCTGTTTTATGTGAAACTTGGCAGGATGATGTCTCCTTGGATGTTAGTGAAGATGGTTAAGTTGGTTTGATAAAAGGAAAAACTTCTTAGTGCAAGTTTTATTAAAATTTAGTGCTGGACAGAAACTACATGAATTTTTTTGGTGGACTTGCTAGATGAAATTGGGGCTGCCCTTCTGGACTTAAGGGTTTAGTTGGAAGGACTACAAGATGTAAAAAATTCAGAATTTTTTTAGCAAGGAAAAATTGGGTTGTAGTTCAATGCCAAGATTGGACCAAAATTGATGTTTTTGTTCATAGCATTTTTTTGTCCATGTATGTATGTATGTATGGATGGATGGATATGGATGTATATACAAAATGTTCATATATGATGTTTTTTTTGTTCATAGCAATTTTTTCCATGTATGTATAATTTATGTATGTATGTTCATATATGCAAAAGTTACATTTAAGAAAAAATAAGAAAATGTATGTATGTTCATATGCAAAGAATATGCAAAAGTTAGAATTTTTATGTTCATAGAATTTTTATGATTTTTTTTTGTTCATAGAATTTTCTTTGTCAATTTATGTATATGTTCATATTGTGTATGTATAGGAAAATTGTGCATGATCAAAGTCATTTATGTCAAAGTTTGCGATATACCCCCTCCTCGATAACATTTTTTTTATATGATGAATTTTTTTTAATAGCCATATATATGTATGTGGCTATATGTATGTATGGATGTTCATAGAATTTTTTTATATGTATGTGGCTATATGTATGTCGTTGTCGATATAGCCCCTCCCCGATAACTTCGACATGAGGGGGGGGGGGGTCGATATACCCCCTCCCCGATAACATTTTTTTCTAAGTTACTAAGGTAAAATGTTCACCCCCCCTCTCGATATACCGGGCGACCAACTCTCGAGGCCACCCAAACCCTAGAAAAAAAGCGTTGTCGATCTCCTACCCCCTCCCGCCCCTACCCGACAAACTCTCGAGGCCACCCAAACCACTAGAAGATAACTCCGGTAACTTCGACATGAGGGGGGGCGTTGATCAACCCCCTCTCGCCCGAACAAGTCTATGTATTATTTTATATCGCGGTGGACATATATCAAAGTTTGATCATATGTCAAAGTTTGAATTTTGACATATGCAACATTTGATCATATATCAAAGTTTGATCATATGTCAAAGTTTGAATTTTGACATATGCAACATTTGATCATATGTCAAAGTTTGATCATATGTCAAAGTTTGAATTTTGACATATACAGATTTATCAAGAATGCCCCCATTATGGATGTGCACAAGTTGATCCATTTTTTTTCTGATCTCATATATATATATATTCTTCTATATGTCACGTTGTCTGTCAAAGTATTGAAGAAATCCATGGCTTCATCATTAGTCGGAAGTAACAGGCGTATGATGCTACGAAGCTCTTCAAAGTTGTTTTGGAACGGAGTTCCGGATAGAATAATTCTCCTTTTGGTACGAATTTCGGAAAAGGCCTTCCAAATAGCGATATTCAGAAGGCTCTTGCTGAACTTTGTACCAAAAAGCAAATTATTCTATCGGGAACTCCGTTCCAAAACAACTTTGAAGAGCTTCGTACCATTATACGCCTGTCATTTCCGGCTAATGATGAAGTCATGGTTTTCTTGAATTCTTTGACACTAGACAACGTGACATATAGAAGGGTAGATGAGATCAGGAAAAATATGGACCATTTTCTGCACATCCAGAATGGCGTCATTTTGTTAAATCCCTTGTCGGTCCGGACGTCGGACATTCATGAGAGAGGCGGTCCGACCCAAACCCTAGAAGCGTTGTCGAGGCCACCCCAAACCCTAGAAGCGTTGCCTTGGCCACCCCAAACCCTAGAAGCGTTGTCGAGGCCACCCCAAACCATAGAAGCGTCGAGCTAGCTAGGTCTACGTTTGCACTAATATATCCATCTGTCATGTTTGTATATTAATTGCCATGTTGTAATATTTGCAGAAACTATGGAGCACCGAGACATCGAAGCAGAACAGTTGTTGGGGGACGTAATCCTCAGCGGAGGTGATGTCTTGTCGTTTCTCAATGACACCGATGGTCTGGAAGGAGAGGGTGAAGCAGGCTCCGATGATAGAACAATGGAGGTGGAAGGACATGATTATGATGGCTCCGGTGACGGAATGCCGGTGGAAGAAGGAGACCGTGATGACTGCTCCGGTGAGCGAACGAAGGAAGGAGATGTTGCAAAGTCCGGCGAGGTATATATATTAATTAAGCCTGTGCTGACTAGCTAATTCATGCATTAATTGTTTTGGTATGTACACATATTAACTCTCTTCTTTCTTCTTTTCTAGCCCTCCGGATCGAGCCAAACTTCGGTAACGAGACGAGGCCCGAAGAAAAGGTTGCGCCAGGATGAAAGGTTCACGATCACAGCAATCAAGGGCGATGGCCAACCGATTGAACCCAGCCGGACCAAGGAAGCATTTTCTGCTCAGTGCGGGGTTCTTGTTAGGGACATGATCCCGATCAGCATCCACCAATGGAATAAGCCTAAGAGCGAAGACCCTCAAGTGTCTTTTGTCAACGATAGACAGAAAGATGATCTTTGGACCGTGCTGAAGGCAAATTTCACCCTACCGCCAGAGGAGGATCCGGATAAGCTAGTTATAGAGCCATTGGTCAAGGCTCATGCTCTTGAGAAGATGGCAGATCTATTCAGGAGGTGGAAGAATGAGTTGAAATCAACGTTTGTCGACAAAGGGAAGACTCCAGAATTCACCAGCCGATTTGAGAAGATAAGAGATCACTGGCCCGCATTTGTGGCCCACAAGACATCGGAGAAGAGTAAGAAGATGTCAGCGATAAACAAGAAAAATGCTGCAAAGAAGGAGTATCACCATCGCACGGGGTCAAGTGGCTACCTCAAAGCCCGGCCATTGTGGGACAAGGCTGAGAAGGACCTGCTTGATAAATGGGTCGAACCAGAGACATTGAACTGGCCAGACCGTTCAAGGACTTGGATCTTCGGGGTTGGGGGAACCTTGGACCCTGAAACAGGGAAGTGCCGTTGGACGAAGGAGCAACTTGAAATACCCGTCAAGAAGCTTCAGAAGTATATCACCGCAGCGCAGCAAGGGACGTTCGTTCCCGACAGAGAGAACGACGAGCTCACACAGGCCCTCGGGAATCCTGAGCACCCAGGACGAACACGAGGCACGGCAGGCTCCGTTGCGTGGAAGGAAGGGTTTCCCAGCGCAGGCGGTTACAAAAACCGGGAGAGGAGGAGGAAAGTGGAGCAGACCGAACTACAGAAGTTGAATGCAAGGGTACGAGCGCTAGAGGAACAAGCACTAGTTCAGAGGCAGCGACCTGCCGAAGCTACCACAGAAGCTACCCCGCCATCTCAGCGGAGAAGCAGCGTGGCTTCCACCGAGCTCCGTCAGCAGCCTCACTTCACGGCTCCCAGCTACCCTGTGGATGCTATCACGGAGGCTCAAGATTGCCATCTTATGGCGCAATGGCAGCACCTCAAAGTCAAGGCGGCTGTCGGCTCTGTTGCACCTCCTCAACCCGGTGCAACTTTTCACTGCCTTCCGATTCCAGAAGGCTATGCTGTTGTGATGGTCGATGAAATAAACGAGGGATTTGAGGAGCTCGAGCTTGACCACCCTACCAGTGAAGGGGAGACTCAGCTGGGTCTTGCTCTGAAGACTCCATGTCTATGGCGGAAGGAGCTCATCAACCTTCCGAAGTGGACGCCTGCGCCTCCTCCTCTGGCGAGTGATCAGGGCACTCCGCCTCCTTCTCCGGCTGCTCCGGCGCGTGGCGGCACACCGCCTCCTTCTCCAGCTGCTCCGGCGCGTGGCGGCACTCCACCTGCGCCGGCGAGTCCGAGCAGCCCGCCTCCTTCTCCGCCTCGTCAACAACAGCGGAAGACAGCCGCTGCCGCTCCGGCTGCTTAGGCGCGTTGTAGCACTCCGCCTCCTTCTCCGCCTAGTAAGCAACAAAGGAAGACCGCCACAGCCGCTCCGGCTGCTCGGCCGGCGTCTAGCAGTACAGCCAGAGGCGGGAGGCAATACAAATTCGGTCCATCTATCAAGCCTCTAGATAGATTACCATACGAGATGACTGAGGAGGAAAACGAGGAGATCTGTCAAGCCCAAGTGAAGGACTTTTTTGCAAAGAAAAATCCACCTCCGGAGAATAAGATGGATCCGGTGAAATTGAAGCGCACTTTGAAGAACCTGAAGCGACCACCACCGCCTCCGCCGGATGACAACCATGTCCACGCTCTGAAAAAGGCAGTGGAAGGAGCGCGCCGGTTGGGAACTACTTCAAGTGACAAAAGGTTACAACAACGAAGAAGAGGAAAAAAATTCCCCAGCTCGGCGAATAGGCAAACCAATCGTGCCCCCCGCTCAAGGTGTCTAGCTATATCGTCGCAAATCTGCCGGGGATGCTGCCCGGTACCAATCCTTGTGATTACCTGCCCGACGATGCACATTTTGATACAATGGAGGTGGACGAACACAAATACCAGTACGGGAAGCCTCTCGTCAGACCTGGTGATCCTCCTCTAACAACAATGATGCGAAGATTCCATAAGTGGTACATGGACACCTGCAAGTTCAGGAAGGATATTTTGACGCTGAGAGTTAAAGAGGAGCACGACCTCGTTGGAATTGATCTGTTGTCTGTTCCATTTGAGGAGTTCTTCCAGTTTTTCAATCAAAAGGACCTCGATAAAATAATCATCACTTGCTACTATCTGTCAGTACTATACTTCTGTAATTAAGTCTCTATATATAGCTCAGCTCTTTCATTGCATGTATATATAATTATCCTCACTATATTATGCAGATTGAAGATCGTCGAATGCAGAAATGCACAAATCTATGATATTGGGTTCATTAACACAAATCTCATAGATGAATGGATGGTTACATATCATGCGAAAGAAACCGAGGCCAACTTGCTACAATCGTTGCTTAAAAATCAAAACAAAGATAAAATACTCATTCCTTACAACTTCAAGTGAGTGTTACTGTCTTCTGCATATTCGGTTTCCCTTGTTACTCGAGGTTATAGTAATGTAATTGATGAGTTATGCATGCGTGCACAGCTTCCACTTTATTCTCCTAGAGATTAAGCTTGAGCAGGGACTAGTAACCGTCTTAGACTCAAGACGAAAAGATCCCAAGGAGTATGCGGCCATGACTGAAATGCTCCAGAAGTAAGTTCAATCGATCATTATCGCACCATATCGGCAACTTTGGTCATTTCCTCATATCAAGTAATTATTTTCTTTGTCTCGCAGGGTGTGGAAAGTGTTCACCACAGAAGCTCCGGGACTGCTGGGGGAGCTGCGATTTACACACCCGAAAGTAAGTACTACTAGCTAGTTCCGCGCATCCCCCATTGATTCTAGCTAGTTTCATCAATACCATTTATAATGCTTGATTATCATTTTGATTGACCTTTATTTCTCGTAAAGTGGTTGTGGCAGGAAGGCGGGAATAATTTTTGTGGATACTACATTTGCGAGTATATCTACAACGCGACGACCTCTAAGCGGGGCTACTCTGAAAAACAATATGAAGTGCGTAAGCAATAATATTCACAATTTTATTTTATTACCATCATTTGTGTTGAGTTTCATTCATATATATGTATTGACCCCCTTCTTCAAATTAGATTTGGCAGATGCGGGATGAACTCCTACCAAAAGATCGCATAAAAGCAATTCAAGAGGAATTGGCGGGATTCTTTCTTGACCACGTTATCAATCCATCTGGAGAATACCATGTGGAACTTGACATCAAATGTTAGGGATTGTAAGAGATCTTATATTGTATATATGTAGCTAGTAGCGTCGGATAGATATACGAAAACTTGTTGTTCGACCAATCTCTCGGAGAAGGAGGAGGTCGATCACTTCTCTCTGTATATGTTCATGACGATCTTGTGTACTTAATGGTTTCCTTCATTTGCTTACTAGCTAGTGTGTCAAGTCTTCTCTATACGTATAGTACGTAGCGTCGACCATGCACGGAGATAAGAGAGGACACTTCTCTCTAGCTATTAGCTAGCTAACACAATATATGAAACCCCTAAATTAACCCTACAAAACCACCAAAACCCCCAACCACCCCCCCCCCCCCCCCCCCGCCCCTTTCAAAAACAAAAACAAAACCCCAGCTCCTGAGCTGCTGACACGTGGATGATCTTTGGTCCCGGTTGGTGTTACCAACCGGGACTAAAGGCCCTCCTCTCTGGGCTCGCCGCAGCGGCCACGTGGAGCCCCATCTGTCCCGGTTCGTATAAGAACCGGGACTAAAGGTGTTGGGCTTTAGTCCCGACCCTTTAGTCCCGGTTCCCGAACCGGGACAAATGGGCCTTATGAACCGGGACAAATGGGCCTTTTTCTACTAGTGGACGACAGTGAAGACGGGGACGGGACATGACGGACCACTAAACCTAGACAAATCTTGAGGAAAATGGAGCTTGGAGGTCGAGCTTGGAGAGAAGAAAGCTTAAGTAGTGTGGCTCGGGCATTTCATCGAACACCTCATGTGCATAGGAGGTGAGCTAGAGCACCACAAAGCCCTCCCCTAGCTGGCCAGGAAAAAAAGAGCAGTGGAGTGCTCTGCTTGCGGGCGAGGTGGTATATATAGGCACCTCATTGGTCCCGGTTGGTGGCTGGAACCGGGACTAAAGGACCTCCTTTGGTCCCGGTTCCAGCCATGAACCAGGACCAATGGATGTGGGCCAAGAGCGAGGCCCATTGGTCCCGGTTCGTGTCTGGAACCGGGACCAAAGGGTCCAGAAGAACCGGGACCAATGCCCCACGAGGCCCGGCCGGCCCCCTGGGCGCATGAACCGGGCCGTATGCCCCCATGGGTCCTGGTTCGTCACTGAACCGGGACTAATGGGCTGGCCAGGCCTGGACCAAAGCCCTGTTTTCTACTAGTGGATCGAGCTAATGACTTATTGGAAATAATACATACTGATGTATGTGGTCCGCTGAGTGTTGAAGCACGCGGCGGGTATCGTAATTTTCTGACCTTCACAAATGATTTGAGTAGGTATGGGTATATCTACTTGATGAAACACAAGTCTGAGACATTTGAAAAGTTCAAAGAATTTTAGAGTGAAGTGGAGAATCATCGTAACAAGAAAATAAAGTTTCTACGATTTGATCGCGGAGGCAAATATTTGAGTTACGAGTTTGGCCTTCATTTAAAACAATGTGGAATTGTTTCACAACTCACGCCACATGGAACACCACAGTGTAATGGTGTGTCCGATCTTCGTAACCGTACTTTATTAGATATGGTGTGTTCTATGATGTCTCTTACCGATTTACCACTATCATTTTGGGGTTATGCATTAGAGACAGCCGCATTCACGTTAAATAGGGCACCACCTAAATCCATTGAGACGACACCGTATGAACTGTGGTTTAGCAAGAAACCTAAGCTGTCGTTTCTTAAAGTTTGGGGATGCGACGCTTATGTCAAAAGGCTTCAGCCTGATAAGCTCGAACCTATATCGGAAAAGTGCGTTTTCATAGTTGATACGTCTCCAACGTATCTATAATTTTTGATTGTTCCACGCTATTATATTATCTGTTTTGGATGTTTTTTATGCATTCATACGCTATTTTATATTATT
Source organism: Thinopyrum elongatum (assembly GCA_011799875.1). NCBI lineage: Eukaryota > Viridiplantae > Streptophyta > Magnoliopsida > Poales > Poaceae > Thinopyrum > Thinopyrum elongatum. Next base: position 585,418,898 of record CM022299.1, read on the forward strand.
TTTGGGACTAACCTATTAACCTAGAGCCCAGTGCCAGTTTCTGTTTTTTCCTTGTTTTTGAGTTTCGCAGAAAAGGAATATCAAACGGAGTCCAAATGGAATAAAAGTTTACGATGATTTTTCTTGGACCAGAAGACACACGTAGAACTTGGAGACCAAGGAAAAGGAGTCGTGAGGCGACGACAAGGGTGCAGGGTGCGCCCTAGGGGGGCGCCCCCCTGCCTTGTGGGTCCCTCGGAGCTCCTCTAACCCTAATCTTCGGCCTATAAATTCTGAAATATTCCCAAACCATCAGAGGCATCCACAAAAAATACTTTTCCGCTGCCGCAAGCCTCTGTTCCCGTGAGATCCCATCTTGGGGCCTTTTCCGGTGATCTGCCGGAGGGGGATTCGATCATGGAGGGCATCTACCTCAGACCTACGGGTCCATAGCTAGTAGCTAGATGACTTATTCTCTCTCTTTGATTCTCAGTACCATGTTCTCCTCGATGTTCTTGGAGTTCTATCCGACGTAATATTATTTTGCGGTGTGTTTGTCGAGATCCGATGAATTGTGGATTTATGATCAGATTATCTATGAATATTATTTGAATCTTCTCTTAATTCTTATATGCATGATTTGATATCTTTGTATTTCTCTTCGAATTATCGGTTTAGTTTGGCCAACCAGATTGGTTCTTCTTGCAATGGGAGAGGTGCTTAGTTTTGGGTTCAATCTTGCGGTGTCCTCACCCAGTGACATAGTAGGGGTAGCGAGGCACATATTGTATTGTTGCCATCAACGATAAAAAGATAGGGTTTTCATCATATTGCTTGAGTTTATCCCTCTACATCATGTCATCTTACTTAATGCGTTACTCTGTTCTCTTGAACTTAATACTCTAGATGCAGGCAGGAGTCAGTCGATGTGTGGAGTAATAGTAGTAGATTCAGAATCGTTTCGGTCTACTTGACACGGACGTGATGCCTATATGCATAATCATTGCCTTGGATATCGTCATAACTTTGCGCTTTTCTATCAATTGCTCGACAGTAATTTGTCCACCCACTGTATTATTTTCCTTCAAGAGATAGGCCTCTAGTGAAACCTATGGCCCCCGAATCTATTTTCCCTTATATATTTTCACATCTATAAACCAAAAATATCCTGCTACAATTTATTTACTTTTATTTTATTTTACATTTTAGTAATCTTTTACATCTATCTCTATCAGATCTCACCATTGCAATTGACCGTGAAGGGATTGACAACCCCTTTATCGCATTGGGTGCAAGTGTTTGATTGTTTGTGTAGGTGCATCGATTGGAGACTTGTTTGTGCCTCATACTGGATTGATACCTTGGTTCTCTAACTGAGGGAAATACTTATCTCTACTTTGCTGCATCACCCTTTCCTCTTCAAGGGGAAAACCAACGCAAGCTCAAGAATTAGCAATAGGATACCCTAAGGAAACAATTGGGTACACCTTCTACCATAGATCCAAAGGCAAGATCTTTGTTGCCAAGAATGGATCCTTTCTAGAGAAGGAGTTTCTCTCGAAAGAAGTGAGTGGGAGGAAAGTAGAACTTGATGAGGTAATTGTACCTTCTCTCAAATTGGAAGGTAGCACATCAGAGAAATCAGTTCCCGTGATGCCTACACCAACTAGAGAGGAAGCTAATGATGATGATCATGAAACTTCAGATCAAGTTAGTACTGGTCCTCGTAGGTCGAATAGAGCATGTTCCGCACCATATTGGTACGGTAATCCTGTCCTGGAAGACATGTTATTAGACCATGGCGAACCTACGAACTATGAAGAAGCTATGATGAGCCCAGATTCCGATAAATGGCTTGAGGCCATGAAATCTAAGATAGGATCCATGTATAAGAACAAAGTATGGACTTTGGTGGGCTTGCCCGATGATCAGCAAGCCATAGAAAATAAATGGATCTTCAAGAAGAAGACTGACACTGATGGTAATGTTACTGTCTACAAAGCTCGACTTGTTGCGAAAGATATTCGACAAGTTCAAGGAGTTGACTACGATGAGACTTTCTCACCCGTAGCGATGCTTAAGTCTGTCCGAATCATGCTAGCAATTGCCGCATTTTATAATTATGAAATCTGGCAAATGGACGTCAAAACTGCATTCCTTAATGGATTTCTTAAAGAAAAGTTGTATATGATGCAACAAGAAGGTTTTGTAGATCCTAAGGGTGCTAACAAAGTGTGCAAGCTCCAGCGATCCATCTATGGACTGGTGCAAGCATCTCGGAGTTGGAATATATGCTTTAATGAGGTGATCAAAGCATATGGTTTTATACAGACTTACGGTGAAGCCTGTATTTACAAGAAAGTGAGTGGGAGCTCTGTAGCATTTCTGATATTATATGTGGATGACATATTGTTGATTGAAAATGATATAGAATTTCTGGATAGCATAAAAGGATACTTGAATAAGAATTTTTCAATGAAAGACCTCGGTGAAGCTGCTTATATATTGGGCATCAAGATCTATAGGGATAGATCGAGACGCTTAGTAAGACTTTCACAAAGCACATACCTTGACAAAGTTTTGAAGAATTTCAAAAATGGGTCAGTCAAAGAAAGGGTTCTTGCCTGTATTGCAAGTTGTGAAGTTGAGTAAGACTCAAAGCCCGACCACGACAGAAGATAGAGAGAGAATGAAAGTCATTCCCTATGCCTCAGCCATAGGTTCTATAAAGTATGCCATGCTGTGTACCAGACCTATTGTGTACCTTGCCATGAGCTTGGCAAGCGGGTACAATAGTGATCCAGGAGTAGATCACTGGACAGCGGTCAAAATTATCCTTAGTTACCTAAGAGGACTAAGGAAATATTTCTCTGTTATGGTGGTGATGAAGAGTTCGTCGTAAAGGGTTACGTCGATGCAAGCTTTGACACTAATTCAGATGACTCTGAGTCTCAATCTGGATACATATTGAAAGTGGGAGCAATTAGCTAGAGTAGCTAGATGCAGAGCATTGTAGACATAGAAATTTGCAAAATACATACGGATCTGAATGTGACAGACCCGTTGACTAAACTTCTCTCACAAGCAAAACATGATCACACCTTAGTACTCTTTGGGTTTTAATCACATGGCAATGTGAACTAGATTATTCACTCTAGTAAACTCTTTGGGTGTTGGTCACATGGCGATAAGAACTATGGGTGTTAATCACATGGCGATGTGAACTAGATTATTGACTCTAGTGCAAGTGGGAGACTAATGGAAATATGCCCTAGAGGCAATAATAAAATGGTTATTATTATATTTCCTTAATCATGATAAAGGTATATTATTCATGCCAGAATTGTATTGATCGGAAACTTAAATACATGTGTGGGTACATAAACAAATACCGTGTCCCTTGTGAGCCTTTACTAGACTAGCTCGTTGTTCAAAAGATGGTTAAGGTTTCCTAACCATAGACATTAATTGTCATTTGATAACGGGATCACATCATTAGGAGATTGATGTGATGGACAAGACCCATCTGTTAGCTTAACATATTGATCGTTCAGTTTATTGCTACTGCTTTCTTAATGTCAAATACATATTTCTTTGACTATGAGATTATGCAACTCCCGGATACCGGAGGAATACCTTGTGTGCTATCAAATGTCACAACATAACTGGGTGATCATAAATATGCTCTACAGGTATCTCCGAAGGTGTTTGTTGAGTTGGTATAGATCGAGATTAGGATTTGTCACTCCGAGTATCGGAGAGGTATCTCTGGGCCCTCTCGGTAATACACATCATAAGAAGCCTTGCAAGCAAAGTGACTAAGGAGTTAGTTTCAAGATGATGTATTACGAAACAAGGAAAGAGACTTGCCGCTAACGATATTGAACTAGGTATGAAGATACCGATGATCTTATCTCGGGCAAGTAACATACCGACAGACAAAGGGAATTACATATGTTGTCAAAAGGTTCGGCCGATAAAGATCTTCGTAGAATATGTAGGAAACAATATAGGCATCCAGGTTCCGCTATTGGTAGAATATGGTGCGCCCCTCCACCCTTGCCCACGCACCAAAGGAGGGAGGAAAGGAAGGGGGAGGCGCCCCAAAGGCAGCCTGCCCCCCTTTCCTTTCCCCCGTACACAAATATGGAAGGGGGGAGTTCGGCCAGGGCAGGCGCCGACCACTTGGGGCGCCCTAGGGGCTGCCTCCCCTCCCCCCTCCACCTATATATATGAGAGGAGGGAGAGGGCACTAGTGCAGAACCGGGCTGTAGTCCCGGTTCGTAAGGCCCTTTAGTGCCGGTTCTGGAACCGGCACTAACGGGTGGGGACTAAAGGCCCCCCCCCCCCCTTAGTCCTGGTTCAACATGAACCGGCACTAAAGGGCCACCACGTGGCACGAGCCCGCGTCGAGGGGCTGGGGGCTTTTAGTCCCGGTTGGTTACACCAACCGGGACTAAAAGATTTAGGGGTTTTGGTTTTATGATTTATTTTTCCTTTAATTTTGTGTTTTCCATTTAATTCTTTTTCATTTGCTGGTATTTTACGATACTACATATTGTACACGTTATGCATATATATAAATAGAATTTCTCGTAGAACCGATCATATATATATATATCATCGAATGTCTCGCACGACCATTCACACATACACATGTATATATACAATTTGGTATATACAATTTCTTTTCTCAATTTGCAGATCATTACATGGAGGCATTAGGTCGATCTAGCTAGGTACGGGGTAATGGAATTCTCCTTTGGGATCTATGACCTGATCGAGAAAAAATCCCGCTATTTCCTCTTGAATCGCTCGTACGCGATTCTCTGGTAGGAGCTTATCCCGCATGTCCTTCATGTTTAAAGAAGAGATCAAAATATGCATGTATTATTAGTTGTGGGTGTATATATTAGATAATGATGTAAAAATTGTGAATAGTGTTCTGGCAAACGTACCCATCGGTTTCTATCATCTTTGCTCCTTTCGGACGCCATCATGCGAATGTTCTCGCAAACGTAGTATGCACATAAATTAGTTCCCGGCGCCTGCTTCAGTGCCTTTACGAGAATAGAATTCAATCAGATAACAATTAATCAAGCATGATAATGGTATTGAAACTAGAGTTAAAGAGATGGTAGCTAGCTAGTACTACTTAATTAATTATCTTGGGTCGCACCCATGTCAGCTGTTGTTTCCATTGGCCTTCAACCTTTTTGATGAACTTTGCCCAAGCCCTGCCTGCCGGCAAAGAAAATGAATAAAGGAGTTATTAATTAGTTGATATCAGGAAACGAACTAAAGAGGCCGACATAGTGCGATAATGATTGAAACTACCTGTCGACCATCCCCCTCACGATTGCGTAGTCATTAACGTCTTTAAGTAGTGAGTCCAGTACTTGAACTTTTTCGATGTCAACTTCAATGATTAACAAGATCCAGTGGAAACTGCATGCGCACATGTTTGTATAATTAAGCGGGCTTGTGCATTACTCATCAACTACACTTATTAACATCTAGTAAGCAAAAACAGAATTTGTAGTACAAGACAGTGTCACTCACCCGAAGTTGTAAGGAAGTAGTATTTCTGGTAGGGTATTTAGTCGCACCAAAACTCTAGCAAGGTTTTCTCTATGTATGGTCGATCATATTCACGTGACCATGTCTCTTCATTAATGGTATTTGGGTCAATGAACCCAATGCCATAGCGTCCAGCTTTTTTCATTTCATAGATCTTCATTCTGCATAATACCACAGAAAAGAATATAGTGAGGATAATCACAGTTAATGAATGAGCACTACAGCTAGCTAGAGACTTAACTTACAGAAAGAAATCACTTACAGACAATAGCAACTGAGGATAGATTTGTTGAGTGCGTCTTTGATTGAATAACTGAAACAGTTCTTGAAACTCAACCCACAGATCTTTTTCATGGAAGTAATGCTCTGCCTTGACTTTCACCATGAGGGACTCTTTATCGGTAGTCTTGGCTTCTCTCATGTACCATTGATGCAATTCATACATTCTCGTTGAGAGACTCTTGACCTCCTCAGCCTTGACCACAGGTTCGCCGCGGACATATTTCCGTTTTAGTTCCTCCTCTTTAAACGTTTCGATGGGCTCGATGCCTAGGAGTTGTTCTATAGTGACACCGGCCTCTTCAGCCTGCCTTCTATGATCGTCGGTTATTACCAGCTGATCGGCGCCAGTACTCACATGTGTTGGTACAATGAGCGCGGGGATCGATTGCACCGCCTGGTCTCCCAGCTAGGGAACAGTTTTCCCATTTTTTTGGCAGCTGCTTGGCTGGAGCTCGAGCTCGACTTCTTTTTTTGTGCTTGATATGACTTCTTGATTTGGCGCTCATAGTCTGAGTCAACATGCTTGGGAGCTGGTGCTTCAGCCATACGAATAAATTGGCCAATGACATGCTAAGGTACTTTCTCCTTTGGCGGCGGTGGCGGTTTCGGTCCAAAATGGGCCCTCAGTTTGGCTTGCACTTCGGCTTCGTTTTCCTCTTCGGTCAGGTCGTAAGGCCGACGAGGAAGAGGCTTGAGGCTTGGACCAAATTTGTATCTCTTGCCTCCTGTACTTGTACTGCTAGCCGCCGTAGCTGTGGTGCCTCTCTTTCGCTGTTGCTTAGGCAGCGGAGCCTGCTGAGGCGGCGGAGACGGCTGTCACGGTGCCTGGCTTGGAGGAGGAGGACTGGGCTGACGCGGTGCCGGACTTGGAGGAGGAGGAGTGGGCAGACGCGGTGCCGGACTTGGAGGAGGAGGAGTCGCCTGATGCGTTGGTGGACTTGGAGGAGCAGGACTCTGCTGACGCGGTGGCGGACTTGGAGGAGCGGGAGTCTGCTGAGGCGGCGGTGGACTTGGAGGAGGAGTCGGCTGACGCGGTGTCGGTGGCCTTGGAAAGACGATGCAATCCTTTCTCCATAGAATGATACGATGTATGGCCTCTCCCAGTGTGCGCTCGTCGTCACCTCCCGGAATGTCATGATGTAGCCCCGAATATTGTGCCACCACTTCATCAACCCCGACACGAGCATAGCCAGCTGGAATCAGATTGCAATGGAAGGTTGCTTCAGGGAGATTTGTATAAGCAAAGCCGTCCGCCACCTTCATGGATATGTTCTTCATTTTAAAGTGTAGCTCACAATTTGTAGTATCTATGATGTCATCCACAGGGTATCTATCCAGCAGTGCCTCAACGCCCGGGGTGGAACCCACGCTGCTTCTCAGCAGGGATGGGACGGTGCTATCCAATGCTGGATCCGCTAGCTGCTGCCGCTGCTGAGACCTCCTTTCCTGGCTAAGTGAGTCGATCTGGCTGCTGCTGCTGGAAAACGAGTGCCAACTCCGTGTGCCTTGATTCTAGGGCTTGAAGGCGGTCTGCTTCCTCCTCTAGCTTCCTCTTCTTCTCCTCCTGCTTCTTCTTTCTCGCACGGCTTCTGTAGTTAGTGTTCCAGTCCGCAAACCCCTCAAACCACGGAACAACACCTTTGCCTCGTGTTCTTCCCGGGTGTTCCGAATTCTTCAGGGCGCGCGTAAGCTCGTCGTTCTCTCTGTTGGGCGTGAACACCCCCATTCGAGCCTCTTCTATTGCAACAAGTAAACTGAGGTCGGCTCCTTTAAGACATGCCCGCTCCAAAACCTTGCCTGTCTTTGGGTCCAACGTCCCCCCATGCGCATAGAACCAAGTCCTGGACCTAGGGGGGCTAGCTCAATGTAACTGGAGTGACCCCTGCATCCACCATCTGTTGCTCAGCGAGATCCCACTTAGGCCGGGTCACCTCGTAGCCACCTGGCCCTAGCTTATGGTGCCACTACTTTTTCGCGGCATTGATCTTGTTTATTCTCGACCGTTCCTGAGCTACTTCCGATTCCTTGAATTTCATGAAAGCGTCCCAGTGATCTCTTGCCCTCTCCAGTGTTCCCTTGAATTCTGGAGTCTTCTTTCCTCCTTCGACGTACTTGGTCCATATACTTTTCTTGTGGTTGTTGAATGCTATCGCCATCTTCCTAAGAGCAGCGTTCTTGACTTTCTCCACATCTGCATCTATGAAATGATCTGGTAGGGTGAAATGTGACATGAGAGATTCCCAAAGCCGATCTTTTGCTCTTTAGTCGACAAAAGTAAGATCTGGACGTTCCTTTGCTGGCTTTTTCTATTCTTGAATGGAGATCGGGATTTGGTCCTTCACAAGAACTCCGCATTGACGAATGAACTTGTCTGCATTCTTCTTAGGTTCGCGTGGTTTGCCATTAGGTTTGATGGCACCGATGTTGTACTTTACGCCATCCTTCAACTTTTTGTCCGGGCCTCGAACTATCCTGCTTCCTGTAGAAGATTTGCTTGATCCGGAGGGCTGAAAGAAGAAAGATCGATCCGTTAATATATATACAAATCAATTAAAACATGTGATGATCACCAGATGCCTGCTTATATAAATATACCTCGCCGGTCTTCGTTATTTCAAGAACAACATTTCCTTCGTCATCATAGTTCTTGACTTCATCTATTCGTTTGTCTTCATCAAATATCATACCCTCACCTAGGGTTCAGATATTGCGAGCCGTCATCTTCTTCAAACTCATCTGGGCGAGGGGATGAGCATATGATGTTGAACAGGGCCTCCTGTCCTTCTCTGCCGGTATTGTCCATAGTTTTTATTTAACTAATTCAGAAGAAATATAAAACAAATTAGTATTCAAATTAATATGCATCATCGAATATAATCTCGAATACATCATCTCGAATATTATCGAATAATATAGTCTCAAATATTATCGAATAATATAATCTCGAATACATCGTCTCGAATATCTTGAATACATCACTAGCTAATGCAGATCGAATACTATCGAATAATCTAGTTGACTCGCGGTGGACACCCAAAGAGAAGGAACCACCACAGGATCATAGCTCCAGTGAGATCCCTGAAGAACCTGCCAGGTATTGGAGAACCTGACATCCAACGCAACCATGTAGCGACGGACGTGCTCGTCCTCCTCCTAGACACGCCAGCCTCCGCACCGAATGTGGCCCACGCGCCCGCCACCAAAGAAGCTCCGGGTCGACGACGGGACCCGAGTTCCTCACCAAGATGCACGCCCCTGAAGGTAGCACCTCCCAGTGCCAGCCCGGCGGAGCCTAGTCCCGGACATGGCGCCTATGAAGCAGGACGTCGTCGCGAACGGGTCGACGACGAGGATGCGGGCTGGGCATCGTTGACGTCGATAACAAATTCTATGCAAATATGTAACATTTTTAAAATGTTTGGCTAGGAACAGGATTCAGAATCATAACGGATTCTTTTAACCTTTAAGGGATTTCACAAAATGGCGCCATTCTGGATGCGCAGAAAATGGTCCATATTTTTCCTGATCTCATCTACCCTTCTATATGTCATGTTGTCTAGTGTCAAAGGATTCAAGAAAACAATGGCTTCATCATTAGCCGGAAGTAACAGGCGCATAATGGTACGAAGCTCTCCAAATTGTTTTGGAACGGTGTCCCGGATAGGATAATTAGCTTTTTGGTACGAAGTTCAGCAAAAGCCTTCCGAATATCTTTATTTGGAAGGCCTTTGCTGAAATTCGTACCAAAAAGCGAATTATTCTATCTAGAACTCCGTTCCAAAACAACGTTGAAGAGCTTCGTAGCATCATATGCCTGTTACTTCCGGCTAATGATGAAGCCATGGATTTCTTCAATACTTTGATAGACAACGTGACATATAGAAGAATATATATAAATATAGTTGAGATCAGAAAAAAAATGGATCAACTTGTCCACATCCACAATGGGGGCATTCTTGATAAATCTATGTCAAAATTCAAACTTTGACATATGATCAAATGTTGCATATGTCAAAATTCAAACTTTGACATATGATCAAACTTTCACATATGATCAAATGTTGCATATGTCAAAATTCAAACTTTGACATATGATCAAACTTTGCCATATGATCAAACTTTGACATATATATGTCAAAATTCATCTAATTAACATTTATATATCCAAAATTCATCTAACATTCCTATAACTAAAAGTATAAAAAACTAAAAAAACATCATCTAACATTCATCTAAAAAATTCATCATCAAAAAAATTCATCTAACATTCAACTAAAAAATTCATCTAACATTTATATATATCTAATTCATCTAACATTTATATATGCATTCATCTAACATTCATCTAAAAGTATAAAACACTAAAAAACAGAAAAACAGAAAATAATTCATTGTGTGTGTGTGTGTGCGCGTGTGTGTGTGCGGGTTCGATGGGCACGGCCATGGCGGTAGGGGCTCACAGCGGGCGACGGCCGGCGAGGCGAGGCGACGGGGGCGGCAACGGGGTCGGCGACGGGCCGGGGCGGCGACGGGGGCGGCGACGGGGACGGCGACGGGGACGGCGACGGGCGGCGACGGGGACGGCGACGGCGCGCAACGGGGGTGGCGACGGGGGGTAGCGGCGATGTCGACGAAGTAGAGGAGAGGACAAAGAGAAGAAGATGAAACTGCAAATTTTTGAAGTGTCAGTATTTATAGGAGGGGCCTTTAGTCCCTGTTGGAGCCACCAACCGGGACTAAAGGTCTATTTTGGCCAGGCCAAGCGGCGGGAAGCGCAGGCCTTTAGTCCCGGTTGGTGGCTCCAACCGCGACTAAAGACCCCCCCTTTAGTCCCGGTTGGACCCACCAACCGGGACTAAAGTCCTGTGCTTCCCGTGTGCGCAGTGCAGAAGTTTAGTCCCACCTCGCCGAGCGAAGGGCAGCCGCACTGGTTTATAAACCCAGCCGCGGCTGCTCCTTCGAGCTCCTCTCCAAAGCAGGCTTCTGTGCCTAACACTGCTGCGTTGCCCTGTGGGCCTACTGGGCATTGCGGGCCTGCATCCTGGCCCAACTACATGTTGGGTTTCTAGTCGTATGCAGGCCATTGTGGCCCAGTAGTCGGGCATTTTTTTTTTTATTTTTTTTCTGCGTTATTTATTTTCTTTTATTTCGAGTTGTTTTTTGCTTTATTTAGAGTTTCTTTGTGAATATTTTTTCTTTAGGTAAAAAAAATTATAAACTTTCTGTTTGTGGCAGTAGTTTTCAAATTTTAATAGTTTAAATTTAAATTATTTGAAATTTGTGTGAATCACTAGTTTGTGAATAACTTTACTTTAAAAATAGATTTTTCAGTGATTCTTTTTTCTTATGTTTAATATTAGTGTGTTTTATCATTATATTCAATTTGGTAATACTTAGGTTATTTAAAAAAATGAAATGCCTTTGTAACATATGAGTTTTCGTCCGAAACCCTGATACTTCGAAACAGATTGTCCATTTTGTACACGAAGTGGATCCAGTTTTTGCCGTAACCCTCTCAACTTTTTAGCACATGCTATGTGGGTGAAATGATGATACCATGCCAACTTTCAACCTTTTCAGAGTTCATTTGTAGTACTTTTCAATTTCAGGGTCATTTAGCTCAAAAAAATCAGTAAATGCATGAAAAATAGCAAATGAAGTCAGTAAGGGTTGAAAATTGATGACGTGGCTTTGAATGGTGCATACTGAATGCACAAAAAGTCTGGAGTTGAAATAAGTTAAAAAATGAAATGCCTTTGTAACAGATGAGTTTTCGTCCGAAACCCTGATACTTCGAAAGAGATTGTCCATTTTGTGCACGAAGTGCATCCAGTTTTTGCCGTAACCCTCTCAACATTTTAGCATATGCTATGTGGGTGAAATGATGATACCATGCCAACTTTCAACCTTTTCAGAGTTCATTTGTAGTGCTTTTCAATTTCAGGGTCATTTATCTCAAAAAAATAGTAAATGCATGAAAAATAGCAAATGAAGTCAGAAAGGGTTGAAAATTGACGATGTGGCTTTGAATGGTGCATACTGAACGCACAAAAAGTATGGAGTTGAAATAAGTTTAAAAAATGAAATGCCTTTGTAACAGATGAGTTTTCGTCCGAAACCCTGATACTTCGAAAGAGATTGTCCATTTTGTACACGAAGTGCATCCAGTTTTTGCCGTAACCCTCTCAACTTTTTAGCACATGCTATGTGGGTGAAATGATGATACCATGCCAACTTCAACCTTTTCAGAGTTCATTTTGTACTGCTTTTCAATTTCATGGTCATTTAGCTCAAAAAAATCATTAAATGAGCTGAAAATTAGCAAATGATGTCAGAAAGGGTTGGAAATTGATGACGTTTGTCCGAAGCATAAAAGTACACGTTTCAAATGCCAAAACACATAAGCACCCTAACTATTACAAAGATTCCCTACGGTTTGTCCAAAGTGGGACTTTCCAGATATATAAGTCCGGAAACTCACTAGAGAAGAAAGTGATGACAGTGAAGGCGGTCATATCCCAGAGTGGGATCTTTGGGTGTGAAACTTTTTCTTCGCGTGTGTTCCTTTGCGCCGTAACCATGGACAATCTTCATCATTTAACTGGATGCTCGGGTCAATATTCACTGTGAAGGGAGCAATTTCATGAAACTTTTCATAATCTTCTGACATGTCTGTCTTGTCATCCACTCCCACGATGTTTCTTTTCCCTGAAAGAACTATGTGGTGCTTTGGCTCATCGTATGATGTCTTCGCTTCCTTATCTTTTCTTTTTCTCGCCTTGGTAGACATGTCCTTCACATAGAAAACCTGCGCCACATCATTGGCTAGGATGAATGGTTCGTCTGCGTACGCAAGATTGTTGAAATCCACTGTTGTCATTCCGTACTGCGGGTCTTCCGTTACCCCTCCTCGTGTCAGATTGACCCATTTGCACCGAAACAAAGGGACCTTCAAACCACGTCCATAGTCAAGTTCCCATATCTCCTCTATGTAACCATAATATGTGTCATTTCCCCTCTTGGTTGCTGCATCAAAGCGGACACCACTATTTTGGTTGGTGCTCTTCTTATCTTGTGCGATCGTGTAAAATGTATTCCCATTTATCTCGTACCCTTTGAAAGTCATTATATTCGAAGATGGTAACTGGGACAGCAAGTACAGGTCATCTTCAACAGCGTCGTCATGCAAGGCACATGTCTGCAACCAACTGGCGAAAGTCCCCGTTTGTTCATGTGTAATCCAGTCGTCAGACTGCTCCGAGTGTTTGGAGCGTAGAATATTTTTTGTGTTCCTCCATATACGGAGCCACCAAGGCGGAATTTTGTAGAACTGTGTAGTGTGCTTGAGTGAGAGAATGCCCGTCCATACATATTATTTGTTTCGGTCCTAGCGTGCCATTTCCACCCAGTCTGCCCTTATGCCGCGATTCAGGAACACCAATCGGCTTAAGGTCAGGAATAAAGTCAATACAAAACTCAATGACCTCCTCATTTTCATGGCCTTTGGAGATGCTTCCTTTTGGCCTAGCACGGTTATGAACATATTTCTTTAAGACTCCCATGAACCTCTCAAAGGGGAACATATTGTGTAGAAATACAGGACCCAGAACGGCAATCTCTTCGCATTGGTGAATTAGGACGTGCGTCATGATGTTGAAGAAGGATGGTGGGAACACCAACTCGAAACTGACAAGACATTGCACCAAATCATTCTCTAACCTTGGTATGATTTCTGGATCGATCACCTTCTGAGAGATTGCATTGAGGAATGCACATAGCTTCACAATGGCTAATCAAACGTTTTCCGGTAGAAGCCCCCTCAATGCAACCGGAAGCAGTTGCGTCATAATCACGTGGCAATCATGAGACTTTAGGTTTTGGAACTTTTTCTCTGCCATATTTATTATTCCCTTTATATTCGACGAGAAGCCAGACGGGACCTTCGTACTGAGCAGGCATTCAAAGAAGATTTCCTTATCTTCTTTGGTAAGAGCGTAGCTGGCATGACCCTGATGTATGCCGTCTTTTCCATGCATACGTTGCTGGTCCGCCCGTGCCTCCGGTGTATCTTTTGTCTTCCCATACACTCCCAAGAAGCCAAGCAGGGTCACGCAAAGATTCTTCGTCACGTGCATCACATCGATTGCAAAGCGGACCTCTAGGTCTTTCCAATAGGGTAGGTCCCAAAATATAGATTTCTTCTTCCACATGGGTGCGCGTCCGTCAGCGTCATTCGGAACAGATTGTCCGCCAGGACCCTTTCCAAATATTACCTTCAAATCCTTGACCATATCGTGTACATCATCAACAGTACGGTGGAGAGGCTTCGTCCGGTGATCTGCCTCACCTTTGAAATGCTTGCCTTTCTTTCTTATGGGATGCCTGCTCAAAAGAAATCGACGATGTCCCAGGTACACATTCTTCTTACAATTATCCAAATATATACTATCGGTATCATCCAAACAGTGCGTGCATGCGCGGTATCCCTTGTTTGTCTATCCTGAAAGGTTACTGAGAGCAGGCCAATCATTGATGGTCACAAACAGCAACGCATATAGGTCAAATTCTTCCTGATCGAGCTCATCCCATGCACGTACACCTTTTCCATTCCATAGCTGTAAGAGTTCTTCAACTAATGGCCTTAGGTACACATCAATGTCGTTGCCGGGTTGCTTAGGGCCTAGGATGAGAACTGGCATCATAATGAACTTCCGCTTCATGCACAACCAAGGAGGAAGGTTATACATACATAGAGTCACAGGCCAGGTGCTATGATTGCTGCTCTGCTCCCCAAAAGGATTAATGCCATTTGCGCTTAGACCAAACCATACGTTCCTTGCGTCATCTACAAAGTCCCTCCACTTCCTCTCGATATTTCTCCACTACGACACGTCAGCGGGCACCCTCAACTTCTTGTCTTTCTTACGGTCCTCTTTGTGCCATCGCATCAACTTGGCATGCTCTTTATTTTGGAACAAACATTTCAACCGTGGTATTATAGGAGCATACCACATCACCTTGGCAGGAATCTTCTTCCTGGGGCAATTGCCCTCGATATCACCAGGGTCATTGCGGCTGATCTTATAGCGCAATGCACCGCATACCGGGCATGCGTTCAAATCCTCGTACTCACCGCGGTAGAGGATACAGTCATTAGGGCATGCATGTATCTTCTGCACCTCTAATCCTAGAGGGCAGACAGCCTTCTTTGCTTCGTACGTACTCTCAGGCAATTCGTTGTCCTTTGGAAGCATCTTCTTTAACATTATCAGCAAGTTTCCAAATCCCTTGTCAGATACACCATTCTCTGCCTTCCATTGCAGAAATTCAAGTGTGGTGCCCAGCTTTTTCTTGTCAGCTTCGCAATTTGGGTACAACAATTTCTTGTGATCCTCTAACATGCGCTGCAACTTCAGCCTCTCCTTTTCAGTTGCGCAGTTTCTCTTTGCATCGGCAATGGCCCGACCTAGATCATCAGCGGGCTCATCTGATGCCTCTTCTTCAGCTTCTTCCCGCATTGCCGGCTCAGCTTCTTCCCCCATTGTTGTACCATCGTATTCAGGGAACCCATGGCCAGGATAGCTGTCGTCGTCCTCTTCTTCTTCATTGTCTTCCATCATAACCCCTCTTTCTCCGTGCTTGGTCCAAACATTATAGTGGGGCATGAAACCAGACTCAAACAGGTGCCAGTGAATGGTTCTTGAGTTAGAGTAATTATGGTCATTCTTACAGCCAGCACATGAACAAGACATAAAACCATCCGCCCGCTTGTTTGCCTCAGCCACAAGCAGAAAAGTATGCACGCCTTTAGCGAACTAGGGAGAGCATCGGTCATCGTACATCCATTGTCGGCTCATCTTCATTACACAGCACCGAAAAGACCAAATTAATACAAGTTCATACATTAAGTTCATACACACTTATTCTCATAAAACAACATACAAACTCTCTAGCTAAAGCATTTAAATGCAACAACAAATGCGATCAAGATCGCAACTAAGGTAACAATTGATCCAACAACATAATGATACCAAGCCTCATAATCAATGGCATATTTTCTAATCTTTCTAATCTTCAAGCGCATTTTCTCCATCTTGATCTTGTGATCATCGACGACATCGGCAACATGCAACTCCAATTCCATCTTCTCCTCCTCAATTCTTTTCAATTTTTCTTTCAAATACTCGTTTTCTTTTTCAACTAAATTTAACCTCTCGACAATAGGGTCGGTTGGAATTTCCGGTTCACATACCTCCTAGATAAAAATATCTATGTCAACTTGATGGGCATAATTTGTCATAAACACGAAATGCAACAAATAGTTATAAAAGAGAATATACCACATCCGAATCATAAACTGGACGAGGGCCGACGGGGATGGAGATCAAAACCATGGCACTATGTATAACAAACAACGTACGGGTAAGAAAATTATACAAGTAACTATATATCTAAAATCACACAAAAATGATTTTTTTATATAAAAATTAAAGATAAGAACAAGAGGCTCACCATAAGGTGGTGCCGGCGACGGGATCGACGGTGCGGGAGATCGATGGTGGTTAGGACGGAGACGGGAAGACACTAAGTAAACCACACCTACATATGCAAACTAAGAGTTATTTTGAGCTCAAATTGCATATAAATCAAATAAACTGCCACATATATTTCCTCCCAAACTAAAACCCACAAATCACTATACTTATAGAGCATTGAAAGAGCTAATCTAGCAATGAGAGATGAAAGGACAAAGTTGCTAACCTTTGTGATCACTTGGATGGATGGGGGACCTTCAAATCTTGACAAAATTTGGGCAAAACGAGGGATGAGCTCGAGGAAGAGGGGAAGAACAGAGAGGAGAGGAAAGGGGAAGAACAAAGAGCTCGGGCTCGACGAAGGGTTTATGTAGGATGATCTTTAGTCCCGGTTGGTTATACGAACCGGGACTAAAGGTGCATCTCTAGTCCCGGTTCGTGCCACGAACCGGGACTAAAGGTGTTGGTGGGGCCCCAGCCTGACACCAGCCTGCCACCACCTCTTTAGTCCCGGTTCGTCGCATGAACCGGTACTATAGGTTCAACACGAACTGGGACTAATGATCGCCGCCCGCCTAGCCGTTGGAACCGGCACTAATGGTCACATTAGTACCGGTTCAATTACAAACCGGGACTAATGAGCTGAACATTAGGCTGTTTTTCTACTAGTGGGGGCAACACACACCACGATTCCCTAGCCGTGTGCGGCGCCCCTCTTCCTCTAGTTCATCCTCGGTCATATTTTCGTAGTGCTTGGCGAAGCCCTGCGGAGATAGTTGCATCACCACCGTCACCACGCCGTCGTGCTGCGGAACTCATCTACTGCTTCGCCCGTCTTGCTGGATTAAGAAGGCGAGGACGTCATCGAGCTGAACATGTGCTGAACGCGGAGGTGCCGTACGTTCGGTACTTGATCGGGCGGATCATGAAGGTGTATCACTACATCAACCGCGTTGATAAACGTTTCCGCTATACGGTCTACGAGGGTACGTAGACACACTCTCCCCTCTCGTTGCTATGTATCTCCATGTATAGATCTTGCGTGTGCATAGAATTTTTTTTATTTTCCATGCAACGTTCCCCAACATGATAATGTTGCACGCATTCGCCATGTCGTGCACGCGACACTTCTCCCCGTGGGGCCCGAATCACTTTATATCTTGCACCCGAGAATCTTATCCAAGCGCTTAGTCGTGTTCTCCAGTCTTTTCTCGCTCTCCGCTCTCGCACATGCAACGACGTCATCTCCCATCACTGATGAGCTCTATCTCCACCGCACATCGGGTTCTCCTCCCACAACACCACGACATGATGTTGCGCTCCACGGCGGTTCCGATGATGCAAAGAGAACTGTTGCAACCTTCAACCATAACTGAGGGAAATAAAAATTGTTGATGCCCAAGCTCTAATTGAAGGGCGCTAGTGAGCCACCATTCGTGCAAGGCTGGAGCCATAATCTGATTCATGGGGACGACGGTGTTGCGAGTCTGTCTCGCGATGCTGTTCGCAGGAACGTCGACATGCAATTGGGAGCTCAGCTCGGTTCTGACAATGCCGACAATGCGAAGGTCGGCCCGCGTTTTCAACATGGCCACTGTTTGTAGTCGCAACATGGGTCATGTTGCAAAGGGGTCGGTTTTGCAGCGCTCGGTCGAGGATTACAACATGGCCCCTGTTGAAGTCGCAACATGGGTCTTGTGTTAGAGGGGGGAAAACGGTTTAGTCAAGATTGCAACTGCAACAAGGCTCCTGTTTCAAAGATCGGACGGTTATTCAAGGCTCCATCTAACGGCCGCGGAGGCGATGGATCTTTTGAGAATATAACCCGGCTGGCGCGTAGCGCTGGTTGAGAGACATTTTTTCTTTTTGAGAACTGGTTGAGAGATATTCTACCACGGACAAATTTTACTAGATTCTACCCCTCCTCAACTACCAAACAGTTGGGGGTAGGGTTTGCTACTCACCCAAACATTCTATGGATCCCTCCTGAATACACATTGCACTTCTTTTTTGTCACAACTATGTGGGCCCCCACTCGTCATACAACAGCCGGAACATATCTAATGATATATTTGCGGAGAAGCAAAAAACTCCTCTCAATCGCCATCTGCGTAGCAAAAACAATCCTACATAACTTGGACACAGTTGGTTGTCATGGCCCAGTGATCTTCGTCGATATTTTCAATATAATTTTAGAACGACAATCTGACTTTTCTTTTTGATCGTATCTAGCTTTATCAATTCAGTAAAGAAGGTACAATGACCAGTGACAAAGAGGTTTTGTAGAGATGAATGACGAAATCTCTAATAAAACAGAAGAGCATCAAGGTTCTGATTTTTAAGAGCGTTTTAGGAGTATTTTCGTATATGTTTTCAACAACCTGCCAAAAGACCCTGGCTAAGCCTGAGGGATTTGACTATTTGTAGTTAAATTGGTTGCACATTGATGGTACTCCGTATGTACAAAGTCGTTCCGGTTTTATTATTAAAATATTCATGAGGGAGTAGTTTGTGAGAAAATAAGTTGGACTGGCAGAAAAGGAAGAGGCGCATGGCCCCGCAAATACCAGGTCTCCTGGCTGGGAGGTATGCGTACGGGAGGAGGCGGCAAATAGAAAAGAATCGGAATCTATCGGGAGATCGCCAATACCGATCTCCGGTTGCTGCGATGGAATCACGGCGGGCGACCATGGCGAAGGCCTCGAGGACAGGAGCGACGCCTCTCCACCGCTGCCTCTCGAAGGAGATCATGTTCTTTGAGATCCTTGTTCGCCTACCCACGAAATCACTCCTCCGCTGTCGCGCCGTCTGTCGTGCCTGGCGCCGTACCACCTCGAAGCGCCGCTTCCTCCTGGCCCACCATGCCCGCCAGCCCGCCCTACCAATCATCTGCACCGCCGAACACGGCGACGGCCGCTACCTAAACATCCAGGCCTTCGACCACCAAGCCGCCGACGCCCAGATCCAAACCGTCGCTCGGCTCGACAATATCTTCAGCCTGGCGGCCTCCTGCGACGGTCTTCTCATCCTCTCTATGGGGGCCATGTGCAACCACGTTTCCGTGTGTAACCCCGTCACGCGTCAGCATGCTCCGCTCCGGCAGCTGGAGAGTTTTACTGTAATGATGTTGTACCCACACCGCCCTACAAGCGAGTACCGGATGTTACTTCACATGGAGTCGATTCGTGTACATATGCAGCCTAAAAGTAAAATTGGCTGCTATGTCTTTGTGTTTTGGCTCTGACCAGCCACCAAGGTACATTGGGGAGCCGGAGGCAGCGTTTGCATTGTGCATGGAGAAACCTTGCCTGGTCCGTGATAGCTTGCATTGGTTCCCCCCACTACAGCGTGGGAGTGAAAGCAGAGTGATATTTGCATATGACACCGCAGCTGAGTCTTTCAGACAGAAGGATGCTCTGGTTGTTCACGCCAACTCATACATCTTGGAGGTAAATGACACGCTTGGCATCTATAGCTATGATGATGATACGGAGATTGTAGAGATACTGGTGTTGCAGAAGTATGAAAACGAGGTTTGGAACTACAAGTGCCAGGTCAAATTGCCGTCCTCGGAAATTATGGGGCAGATAGGAAGCTCGAATTGCTTTTGGAATGTGCGCGTTGTGTCGTGGGATGGCGATTTCCTCTTACAGGTTACTTATGACCGGTGGTTGTTTTGTGTTGACACTGAAGGCAAACTAGTAGATAGCTTACGTCTTGATTGCAAGCATAGATATGCTTGTAAACTTCAGCTCAAACAAACTCTTGTTCCACATAATTTCTTCCCGGCACTGGAATGTTATGTTGTGAACGCCTCACCTTTCATTTGACGGCTGTTGAAAGACGTGATGCTTCTTAGTTGTCTAGCTTTTGTATCGTGAGGAGTTGCAATATCTATGAACTGAGCCAAGTATGAGCCTGCCGCCTTTTTTTGTTGTTGATGTAAATGAATTTGTCATCAGAAACTTGTGTGGTTCATGAAAGTTATGATTGTCTCCATGCCTATCGAGCTGAAGGGACTATCTTACGTGTTGGTGATAAAATTAATTGGTCATATTGCTTTGGTTTTCAAATATTTGCTGATTGATCAGGCTCATTTCATTATTTATTCCTGGGATGAGGAATTGACTTTGTTTTATTGTATTTATGTAGTAGTTCTTTCAGCGTCAACTTGAATTGAACAATGCTTTTTATGTAGTGGTCTTTTTAATAGTCAATATTTAGGGTATTTTCTTTTCCCACCTTTTATTGAATTTTAGCTGACCATGAAAAGCTCTGGATTTCCTCTTTATTGTTTTGCAACCTACATCTAGGTAGAAGACCTTGGCCTTGGAGCAATACTGGTTAAATTAAATGGTTGCATTGTAGTCAACTTCTCAAGAAAATGTAATGTAGTAATTCATTTTTCTGCATGAATTTATTGCATCTTGTTTGGTAGGTCCTACTCATATGGACTAATAAGCTCAAACTAACAAGATTGGATGTCTCACTCCGAGGAGTCGTAGTATTCTCGAAAATATTGTCACTGCAACCTGAAGTTACTGTGCTTCTATTTTGCATAGTTTTCGTTGCATTGTTTTGAATGATCTCCTGTTATTTCATTTTTACCATTTTTGGGTGGATGAGAGACCACGATCCACGCCGGTGGCTGATTTTGCCAGGATGCCGGCGTTGCTCGCTCAAATGTAGTCGGAACAGAAAAATATCCTGCATGCCCGCGTGCACTGCAGATTCTGTTCTGCTACTCCCTCCCACGCTCCCACCATCCACGCAGCTTGCGGAGGCAACATGCACAATTATGTTTAGTTCAGTACAGTAATGATTTCTGCGTATATGTAGACACCTAGTGAAACTAATGATTTCTGTCAGATGCATACTATATAGGCACATTCCTCGCTGCTCAGTTTCCTGGGTTATATTCTTTTATGGTTAGTCAGCATTTTACTGTTGCTAAAGTTTTTGAACTATGATGGGGTGTTTTAGGTTCAGAAGAACCCTTGTGGGGGATACCTCAATTCTCTAGGATAAGCTTAAATCCTTGTTTAGCTCTGTAGTTTTAACAGGTGAGGAGAATAGATGTGCATGGGTACTTGAGAAGAATGGTTGCCTGTTGTTGCTCTTGTTCATTTCTCTCTTTTATGCTTATTGAAAACTGGAGTTACCCTTTAAAACTAAAGCTTTCAAATATGTTCTAATGCTCGAAAGTGTTCTTATTAAAGAAGGTTTGATAAAAAGGAGCTGGATTGGATCTCAATCATGTTGCTTGTGGCATGTATGAAACTATGAGTCATCTCTTTTTTACATTTGTTGTAGCTATGTACATGTGAATGTGGATCCAAATATTCTGAACAAGGAGTTACACTACAAGAAATATGTCAACTTGCGACCATCACTATTGGTCGCTGAATGATCATTGTTTTTCATTTACGACCTTTTTGTGACCAAAAACAAATGGTCAAAAGCTGACCGTCTTTAATGGAAATTAACGATCTTCTCTGTGATATGGTCATTGAAGGCAATGACCAAAACAAAAGGACGTTGATCCTACGACCTTCTGTTTTGGTCGCTAGATGTCTGCCCAGGCCACGTCGGATCCGACGTAGCTAGCTGATGTGGCAAAATTACGACCAAATGAAAAGGTCGTTGATAAGAATCAGCCTGGTCCAGTTCGGTGTTTTACATGGGCTGAGCCCAACAATTCAGCTTATTTATATATTTTTTTCCTGTCAATTTTGGTTAGCTTCATGGGCCAAGCCCAACATTGCAGCCTTTTTATTTTTGGGCCATGCCCATTTTGGCTCAGCAGTTTAAGTATTTCTTTTTTTAAAGATGGGTCCACTATTCAGATGGGTCCCAATTGTCAGGTTCTTCTGGTAAGTGGGTCCCAGTTGTCAAGGTCATTTTCTTTAAATTTAAATTTGCTAATAAATAAATAACCAATATTCAAATGAAAACAGACAAAGAACACACGTAATACTTAAAATAACAGCCAGAATCAGTTTGATACATCGTACAACAAAGATACAATAGCAGATCGTACAACAAAGATACAATAGCAGAATCACTTCTCACCGACCCACGACCCTACCCATGGTTCTTAAATCGCACCCATGCCCGAACCCGCCGGGCAACCCGACAGAGTCAGGCACCCATCGGGTAAAGCAGCGAACAACCTTTTATAAATTCCATTGGCAACAGACTCTGCCATCACCGCGACAAAAAACAAAGCTGCACTGTGGCACAGAGACCATTGAGATGTCAAGTGTAGTGGTTCTCTTTTAATGGCACCCATTCCTTCCATTCCTTCTTCCCTAGACGAGGTGGTACTAAACTCATACCAGCATCACAGCGGGACTGCAGTCCGTAGGAGCCAGCGAGAGGCATCAAACATGGACCAGGCGCTTCTGTTTGCATGTTCATGGTGGCCCATATATGGTTGTACGTATCATTGGGCTGCCAATTGTTTTGACTTTTTTCCTGTGCTATGGGTCAAGTGCTTCTCTATGTACGTGCATGCATGTGGCCGGTGTACCGCTGAGTTGCCAACTTTTTTTTGCTTTCATCGTTTCTTTGCTATGGCTTGTAGTACGCTCAAAAAATGCTATGGCTTGTATGTATATGCATGATGAATAAACACGTACAAATTATACCACAGTGTGTATGTGACCCACATTTCATACTAACCTATGCCCATACCCTACCCACCACTAATCGGGTTACCCATGGGCGTTGATGGCGATCCATACCCTACCCATTCGGGTCGGGTGCCCATGGGCGTCCGTACCCATGGGTCGAATTGCCGGGTTGAGTCTAGATACTCCAGGTCTCTTCAAACTTCGCATTGCCCAGCTTCCCAGCTTCCAAATCTGCAGCACAAAATCAACGCCACGTTAATAGACCAAACTTGGTGTTACAACAGATGAATGAATATGTTGTGTCTTCTTCAAATAAGTTCAATTTGTTGAGGATTGCATTTAGAACTAGAAGCCATCCACCTACTAACAGAACTTTCATGAATATGTTCAGTTGTGCTTAATAACTAACCTACATGAGCACTGCAAGTCAAATTACCATCATAATAAGTATGAAGATAAAGGAAAGCAAGAAATAGCAGACTAGAAACCTCAAGAGGCATAATAAGTAGCATGGTACTGAGAATACAAGTACTCAAGGCAAGTAATTATGGACCCAGTTTCAGTGTGCTTAAGTTCAGATTTTTTACCATAACATTTAGATCCAAGAAGACATTAACACGCTTGATAGAATTTACATGAATACGTTCTGTAAGATAAATTGCACATAAAAAGGAATAATATTGAGGAAAACTTTCAAGGAAAACAAGTACGTTGCACCAATATAATTCAAATACACATTCCACATTGCATATGTTACATTACTCTTCACAGACCTGGACCTCTTGGACTCTCAAGAGGTTTTCGTCCTCTCCAACTCCGCATGCATCCACTCTAGCTCTAAGCAACTTTCAGCACACCAGCAATAGCCTCTCGAACATGCACCCAAACAAACACGACGACAAACAAATTAAGGCTAGTAAGTGACCCAATGACTACTGCAACTCAGATATAATCAAGAATCTAAGCAGGATAAAAGTGGTTCCTCAATATGATCATGTCCCAGGTACGCTACAAGCAGCACTAATATAAACAAAAGTAAAATTCTTAGAATTGACATACAAAGACCCATGATAGGTTACACAAACATCTAAATATCAGGAAACAAATAAACCCCAGATCCTCACAAGCAGCAGCATCCAGTGCCCACACTCTTCCCTACTTAGAACCCGAGTTTGGTGTTGCGCCTGTACAATCCTAGTCTACTCGAACACAATACCTATGTATGTGCTTTGTACCAGATACAGGAACAGAGAAATATGAGCAATAAGGGCCGCCATGTACAATCCACCAATTAGTATATACTCCCTCTGTCCCAAAATTTTTGTCTTATATTTGTCTAAATACGGACGTATCTAGTTACGTTTTAGTGTTAGATACATCCGTATCTAGACAAATCTAAGACAAGAATTTTGGGACGGAGGGAGTATTACATGACAGGTTATTTACTACTCCATAAGTACATAAGTGATATTTGCATCAGTACAGCTACACTGGCACGTAGTACAAACATGGTATCTCAGCATTCACTTGTAGATGGCATCTGCATATAACTAGAGGTAATTTAGCTCATCATTTTATGTAAAGAATAGAAATCATATAGATTTCCTTGAATAACATAGGAGAAGAAAAATGTTCAGCAAATATTTATCACAAATTTAATGATGAGACAAGGCTAGATCAAGACATTTTCTAATTGACAAGCACCCAAATATATACATGCACAAGTTCAGGAAATTCATGACTTGGACAGTGTATTAATAGCATATATGACAAACTAATGTACTTGTACTTGATCTAGTTGAATACATGCAGAATAAGTTCATGGTATAATTTGAATAGGATCAACAAGCCATTTATGTTGCCTTTCATCCAAATCTGATGTATTTCCATGCTAAGGTGCATACGATTGTATTTCCATGAGGGGGGGTTATTTCATTGGACACCACTAGGCATCAGACTATAGACAATTTCCATCTATCAGACTAGTGGGAGGCCGTCCGATGAAGTGCATCCAGGTCGTCCGATCCTAATCAGGCCCACGTGAGATTTGTTGACTTATTTATTAATTGATTGCTTCCTTCGTTAATTGATTGCTTCCTTCATAACTGCTCCCTCTGTCCCCGCTAATCTCTCTATTACTGTTTATTCCTCCTCCGAATCTACAGCCCACACATGCACCGCTACAATTTGTTTGCTCCCAACAATGGCATCACATAAATGCTTCCAGCGTCTCAACAATTTGCTTCGACTACAACCAAAATTATCCAATCTAATAGAAAATTGTGTTTGAGCTAACAGAAATTTGTGCCCATTATAATCGTTATTTATTTCCAACTAAACAAAAGTTTGTTTCTGCTGACTAGAAAATTTGCTTCCATTGCAAGTTAATTTTGCTTCTCTAGGAGACAGTTAAATTTATTTTTGCTGAGACATAAATTGTACATTGTTTATATAACAAACAAAAGTTTGCTACCAAAGAGAAAGGAATTTGCTTCCATGCAACAAAAGTTTAATACAAATACAAAAAAAAAAGTACATAAGAAAAACTGTTACAATGTCCACGTGTAAGATGGCTGGGAAGAAAGGGTATTGTCAGCGGCGCAATAGGGAACGCATAAGCGAAATGTCGCCGAATAAATATTGTCGCCACTATGATGGAAGCAAGAAAAGGGACACTGCAGCCAGCCAGTAGCGGAACATGGCAATATCCTGGTAGGTTTAATGGTTGCGGAAGCTCGAACTCACACACTACGTCAGCAAGCGCAACCTTGTGGAGGGCTTCGGTCGTTATCTCCGCCCATGTCTCCACTACCTCCGCCGCCGCCTTCAGATTGACGCTGCCATTCTGTGGGGAGGTCGGTGCAAGGCTTTCGAGAAACCAATGGTGCATGGTTGACATCATGTGGCACAAAACATGCAGCAGAAGCTTCCCTGAGAAAACCAGAGAACGTTTGAACTATCAAAACGTGACAGTGGAAGCACAAAAAAATGAAATAAACA
Organism: Thinopyrum elongatum; assembly: GCA_011799875.1. Lineage (NCBI taxonomy): Eukaryota > Viridiplantae > Streptophyta > Magnoliopsida > Poales > Poaceae > Thinopyrum > Thinopyrum elongatum. Next base: position 585,444,909 of record CM022299.1, read on the forward strand.
TGGCTTACACGAAACAACAATTTGATCTATCAGAACATACATGATAGGTAGTGGAAGCATGGAAAATTGAGAAGGAAAAAAAGTATTGCTACAGAAACATATGTGATACGTAAATGTAGAAACCATAGCTTACACGAAGCAGCGATTTGATTGATCGAAACATACATGATAGGCAATGGAAACATATAAAATTGAGACAAAGAGAAAACTTAATACTGTAGGAAACATATGCGACACAATAGTAGGAACCATGACTTTACAGGAAGCAACGAGTTGGACTGTCACAACATACACTGGGTTGTGTTTTGATCAAAATGGTGCTGAAAAAAAAGAACAATAGAAACACCAAAAAAACAGGGACAATGGAAGCAAACTACCTACACCAAAGAAACATACAAAATATAATATGGGGCATGTCATATTACAATAGTGATAACAATGAGAACAACATTTTTTTAAAATAGCAGGAAGTATGGAAGCATTCTACGAAAACCAAATTAAAGGAGCATAAGAAGTATAATTTGGAAGCCCCATCAGTATGAAGCATGCAAAGAATTATGTGAACCCTGCGCAACATATATGTGATGAAACTAGGAAGCATCGGAGAAATGTTCAAACTAGAATACCTTGGAAATATAGAACAACAGGGGCACAAAGGTAGTCACACGGTTGTACTTATGCAACTTAGCGCTAGACCAACCATGAAGCACAATGACAATGTTTAGGTTAATTACAATGGTGTTGACTAATGGGAATAGTAGGAATATAACAAACTATATACACGAAAGAAACATATGGGAGCATGACATATTGCAATGGTGAAAATAATGGCAAGATCAAAATTTATAAAAGAAGCAGGTAGAATGGAAACAATTTATCTGAAAGTGAGGAAGCATATGAAGTACAATTTTGAAGCATAGTAGGTAGAGAGCATGAAAATGTGCTATCTCAATATGGATTATCTAAATTGGAAGTATAAAATATTGAAAATAAAAAATAACTAAAATTTGCACCATCTTAGGGATGAATGTTTCTTTCACCTAGCTACATTCTAAATTCACAAAAATTGGTTGAACTATGGAAGCAAATCATTTAGACAGAAGTATATGTACTCTAATTTGGAAGCACCAAAAGTAGGAAGCACGAAAAGAGTGCTATGTCAACATAACTCATCTTAATTGGAAGCATAAATGAATGTTGGAAATTAACTAAGAATGCTACGAACATGATGATGCACGCCTACGAGCCAAATTCACTTAAAAGGGACCATGGAAGCATCTGTACAGCATTATAGATGGTACAGAACTAAGAAGAACCGACATATTAGTTTGGAAATAGATATGTACTTCATTGGAAGCATGGAAATTTGCAATCATGTCGAATCTAATATTACCGCCAATATTGGGAATCATCTTATTGTGATTTGCATAGGAAATTAACCAAAATTCCTAGATGACATAGTGATCCATTACAAGTCGGAGATACACTCAACAAATTTCATCTAAGCAAGCATTGCATCTAAAACAAGTGATTAAAATGAATGAAAGATGGGATTAATCAAACACTAGTTCGGGTGAGTACATACCAGGGGGACGACGCCTAGGATGTGCGCGCTGCTTCTTTGCCGAACCGAAATGGCGCACCGGCGCGGTGGGAGACATGGTGACGGGGCAGGGTTGGCTGGGGGGACCGGCGCTGCGAAGGAGGTTGCACAGTCGGCCGATGGTGAGAGCAAGGACCGGCCGAACAAATTGGAGCAGGATGCCGCACAGCCACGTGGAGCAGCTGTGGCTGTCGCAAGTTTTGGGTGCAGACCAGGTTGGTGCCGGAGGTAGCCGTCGTGGTGAGCGAGCTCGGCGATCTCCGGGATGAGCTTGCCCGTGGGATGCAACTCTGGGTGGGGTGGGTGGATCGGGCAGGCGAGATTTACTCGTCATGGGCGCGGTGACGTGGTGTGGTCGTTGGGATGGGGCAGCAGACGAGATTTACTCGGATGGATAAGGCTGTAGGCTTAATTGACGGGAGCAGAGATTTGCTTAGAATGTGGACCGTGAGATTAAAGAAGAACCAACGGCGTTGGACCGGTCTGATGGAAGTTTCCTATCAGACTTCTGATAAGAAGTGTTTCCCTATTTCATATCCCTTAATTTTAATCCATTGGCATGATAACATGCTAGCTTTGGCAACGTTGAGACAATCAATTAATCTGCACCAAGCAAACATGAATAGGATCGAAGGAATAAATTTTGTTCAGATTCAATTAAATATAACACATTCACAGCAGATTTTAATTGGAAGTAACTTAAACTGCTGCACGAAGGAAATGTCCGCCGACCGCTCCGCCATGTAAACAGATGAATTTGAATAAATATAAACAGGTAACAGAATGGAAATGTTATGATATCTCTGTTGCATGAGTTTTTATCATCATTTAGCTTCCGACTACGTAGACTTGACCTGGGGCCTTCCGTGACGATGTGGCTTCCATCTTGCTAGTAAATGTAGCAGGCAAAAAAGAAAGGCCAGTTAGAACGATCATATAAATGCATTTTTTATGTAATTAGAGCATTTTAATAACCTAGTGAGCATAGTGTCTATGTTTAAACATCTATCTGTAACGGCATTATATCTAACATGTCCTTTGTTAATTTTGTCCAGTGAGAGGAATATCCTGATGAGCGGAGCATGTGTGACTGTGTGGTTTTGAACGTTTCATGAACTTTTGTTAGCATTTCCTTATCACATTCAGAAACTAGAGTGTTATTGAATCATTGCCCAGGCTGGGGGTACCTTGAGTCTGAGCTTGAGCTTGTCGAATTCGGCGTCGGACATTAAGCTCGCACTTAGCATGACCACGATGCTGCCTTCCCTCATGAGCTCCTCTTTGAGGTTGTCGAACTCCTCGTTGGACATGATGGTCTTCTGGTCATAGTAGAACGCTTGCACAAGAGTATATGTTGAGGAGCAGCAGAGAGATACATGTCAGACGGACAGAGTAATCGATGGAAACATGAAGAACGTGAATCAGTTGTACGTACCTACAGGGCTGTGAGGAATTCCTGCTCCCATCTCCCCTATGGTCTTCTTCTTGTCGTCAATGCTGCAATGGGGGGTCTGCCAGTGTAGAACCACTTGAAGAAGCCCCAGAGGAAGCTGAAATGGAGTACCTGCCAAGAGTCTTCACCTGCTCCCTGGAACAAAGCAACACAAGAAATTTCTAATCCAGTGGTACAACAATACAATGTCCTACTATCTCTCTGTCAATCGAAATGTAAAGAACAAAGATCACACTGACTGCACACACTTTGCTTCCTTGGTGCCCTGAGTAGTGTGGAATCCATTGATGAGGGTCGCCGTCGCGGTGCCTCTTGGATAGCTCAGCCCATAGTCGATGATCATAACCTGCACGCGCAGTCCACTCAGATTTACAACTTTGCAAATGGAGAATGGCACAAATGAACAGAGCCTCTGATTTGATTTACCTTTCTCAGGGGCACTAGAGCGAAGAGGCCGACGAAGCAAACGAGGAAGAGGAACCCGATCATCCACCCCAAGCTCGGGTCCTTGACATTCATGGCGTCATTCCTGCTACTCATGGCAAACATGTAGGAGTCGAATCCCCCTTTCCGAAAGAAAAAGAAATTCTCTTAGCTCACACTCTTAGCTACTGAATCTTACCGTTGCAGGCAACAAAACTCCCATAAGCAGGGCTGGTATGAAGAGTGTGCACACTAGCATTATGAAATTGACCGGGGAGAAACATGGGGAGGTGGATGGGAGCGGGAATCACCTGGAGATGGTCTGCTCGATCTTCTTCTGGCCGTCCTTGTGAGCCTTGTCCTTGATGTGGCGCAGCATCGTCACGATCTTGTTGAAGTCACTGCCTCGGCCGATCCCTTTGGAGAAAACACCCACAAATCATACGGCCAAATCAATTAAGCACGCGAAAATCTGACACAAATCGAGCGTGGGAGAGAGAGGAGGAGGCGGAGGAGGAGGGGTCGCGGCCAGGAAACCCTTGGCTGCTTACCGCTGAAGGCGATGCCGTAGGCGGCGAAGACGCAGGTCCGGATGACGGTGTTCTCTTGCCGCGTGAAGGGGCGGCGGGGCAGTCCCAGCCTGGCCTCGGCGGCTGCCTCCTTCAGATCCGGCGCAAGTCAGCAAGGGTCACGGCTGGGGGGCATGGAAGACTCCGGCAGCAGCACGCCCTGCCTTCAGATCCAGCGCCTTACGTACTGTGGCTTCTGCAAGTTGGGAGGGAGAGCGACAGAGTGAGCGATACCGAGAGAGGGGGGCTAATAAGTTACCTGATCCGAAGCTCCCGGTGACATCGTTGTCGAGGACGAGCGAATCCTGGGGGAGCCATGCCGCGTAGAGGGATGCCGGGCTTGTTCGTCCCCGAAGGTGGACTAGGGCCTCGCTAGGGTTCGCGTGGGGTCGAGATCGAGAGAGGAGCTAGGGATTGGGGTGGCGGCGGATCTGGCTCGGGATGGGAGGCGGCGAGCGGTGATACGGAGAGACTGGTGGTGGTGGCGGCGGGGGAAGAAGAAGAGACAGGTGGTGGTGGCGGCGGCGGGGGTAGATGAAGAGAGGGTGCCGACTGCCGCGGTTATGGTTTGGGAGATGTGTTGCGGTGGGGACTTGACGAAAACCTGAAATTTGGTTTCTCCCCGCGCGCCTTGTTCTGAAATTGCAGCGCGCACGGCTCTGATGGTCCCACAGGTGGGTTTGCTAAAATTGTGTCCTGACAATGAATGAAGAGTAAATAAAATACTCCTAAATAAACCTCCAAAAATATAGAAAACAAGTAAATTAAACTAAACTAAGTGTTTGAATTTGATGCACAGTTGCATCTTGCAATGCCTAACAATTTTCATTTTCTTAAAAAAAATCATTCTATTTTCTGAATGCCAAAAATGAGGTTTTATATGAAGAACCTACCAAATATTCATTCCAAAATGGCATAGTTTGTTCAAATGAACTCATATTTTGCACAAGGGTGCATAATGGAATAGCAAACCTTGTTGCAGAAGAAAGTTTGCACCTTGTTTGCACCAAAAATTCATTTTTCATTTTCCAAGTGACAAGAATGGGTATTTTTGTGAAGAACCTACCAAATATTTGTTCCAAAATAGCACCACTCCATTTTTCAAAAATATTAGACCACATTTTATGTACAATTGACAAAATGGTTGGTTGTCAAAAGCTTTTGATCCACCTCTCGTGAAAAAAACAAATTCCCGTCGATTCAGTAGGAAGCGGGGCAAATTTGAACAACAGTTGTCTCATAGTTTGCTCTTTATTTTTTCCAAAAATTATATTAAGGTACAAAAGTATCTATTTAATCAGAGATGCTACAAAAGTTTTGCAAGATTCAATCCCTAACTACGAACGGTCATGCCCGCCGTTTTGACAGCATTTTAAAATAGGCATAAGAAATTCAAAAAAAATCAAAAAATTTGAAAACCTTCGCATTGTGTCATCATATGTGACCTAGTTTTCAGGAAAAATAACAAACTTGGACTACAGCAAATGTCTTGAAAAAGTGTTCTCATAAACGAGCTATCATGCATGAAGATCCATGGCTTTCAAGGCAAATGGCCACTGTTATGGCAACATTCATGGCATAGTTTATTCAAATGATAACATATTTTGCACAAGGGTGCATCTTGGAATGGCAAACAATGTTGCCTAAGGAATTTTTTATTTTCTTTGCACGAAAAAATCATTTTCCATTTTTTGAGTGCCCAAAATGACTTATTTTGTGAAGGCCTACCAAATATTTGTTGCCAATTTGGACCAAATCAATTTTATAAAATATTAGGCCATATTTAATGTAAAATTGACAAGATGGTTGAGTGTTAAAAGCTTTTGATCCACCTCTCGTGAAAAAGACAAATTTCTGCAGATTCAGAAGGAAGTGGGTCAAATTTGAACTAGAGGTGCCTCATAGTTTGCTCTTTAATTTTTCCAAAAATTATTTTTAGGTACAAAAGCACGTATTTAATCACAGATACTCCAAAAGATTTACAAGATTCAATCCCTAACTACGAACGGTCATGCCCGCCATTTTGACAGCATTTTAAAACAGGCATAAGAAATTCAAAAAAAATTGAAAACCTTCGCATTGTGTTATTATATGTGACCAAGTTACCAGGATAAAAAATAAACTTGTAATATGGCAAATAATTTTAAAAAGTGTTCTCAGAAACGAGCTATCATGTGTGAAGACCAATGGCTTTCAATCCAAATGATCAATGTTATGGCAGCATTCATGGCATAGTTTGTTCAAATGACCTCATATTATGCACAAGGGTGCATCTTGGAATGGCAAACAATGTTGGCTAAGGAAGTTTTCATTTCTTTTAACGAAAAAATCATTTTCCATTTTACGAGTGCCCAAAATGAGTTTTTTTGTGAAGGACCTACCATGTATTTGTTGCAAAATTGTACTACACCATTTTTAGAAAATACTAGGACATATTTAATTCATAATGGACCAAATGGTTGGGTGTCAAAAGCTTTTATCCATCTCTCGTGAAAAAGACAAATTTCCGCCGATTCAGTAGGAAGCGATTCAAATTTGAACTGCAGCTGCCTTATAGTTTGCTCTTTATTTTTTCCAAAAATCATTTCTCGGTAAATAAGTATATATTTAATCAGAGAAATACCAAAAGTTTTTTAAGATTCAACCACTGGCTAGGAACGGTCATGCCAGCCGTTTTGACCGCATTTTGAAACGGGCATGAAAAATTCAAAAAAAAATCAAAAAATTGGAAAAACTTCGGATTGTGTCATTATATGTGACCAAGTTATCAGGAAAAATAATAAACTTGTAATACGGTAATTAATTTACAAAAATGTTCTCAGAAATGAGCTATCATGTGTGAAGATTCATGGCTTTCAAGCCAAATGATCAGTCTTATTGCCACATTTATGGCATAGTTTGTTCAAATGATCCCATATTGTGCACAAGGATGCATCTTGGAATGGCAAACAATGTTGCCTAAGAAAATTTTCGTTTTCTTTGGACGAAAAATACATTTTCCATTTTTTGAGTGCCTAAATAAGTTTTTTTGTGAAGGACCTACCATATATTTGTTGCAAAATTGTACCAAATCAATTTTCCAAAATATCAGGCCATATTTAATGCACAATTGACCAAATGGTTGGATGTCAAAAGCTTTGATCCACCTCTGGTGAAAAAGATAAATTTTCGCCGATTCAGCATGAAGCGGGTCAAATTTGAACTGCACCTGTCTTATAGTTTGCTCTTTACTTTTTCCAAAAATCATTTCTATGTACATAAGTATCCATTTAATCAGATAAACACCAAAATTTTTCCAGTATTCAACAACTAGCTCGGAACGGTCATGCCTGCCATTTTGACCGCATTTTGAAATGGGCATGAAAAATTTAAAAAAATTCAAAAAATTGGAAAATCTTCGCATTATGTTATTATATGTGACCAAGTTACTAGGAAAAAAAATAAACTTGTAATACAGTAATTATTTTTAAAAAGTGTCCTAAAAAATGAGCTATCATGTGTGAAGATTCATGGCTTTCAAGCCAAATGATCAATCTTATGGCCACATTCATGACATAGTTTGTTCAAATGATCTAATATTGTGCACAAGGGTGCATCTTGGAATGACAAACAATGTTGCCTAAGGAAGTTTTCATTTTCTTTGGACGAAAAATTCATTTTCCATTTTTTGAGTGCCCAAATTGAGTTTTTTTCTGAAGGACCTATCGTATATTTGTTGCAAAATGGGACCAGATCATTTTTATAAAATATTAGGACATATTTAATGTACAATTGATAAAATTGTTGGGTGTCAAAAGAGTTTATACACCTCTCGTGAAAAGACAACTTTCCGCCGATTCAGTAGGAAGCGGGTCAAATTTGAACTGCAGCTGCCTTATAGTTTGCTCTTTATTTTTTTCAAAATTCATTTCTAGGTACATAATTATCTATTTAATCAGAAATACATGGTTTAGTGGCGATACGTTGAGGTTTGGACGGTGGCCGAGGGCCCCAAATCTAGAGCGCGTAAACTCGCATGCCCGCCGCGTGGTCACCGCGAGACCGTGACGTTGCCACGCGTTCTGGGCGGCCTAGGCATGTCTAGTAGGTTGGGCACACCCCCGGTAGGTGTTAGGAAGAAGAAGGCAATAGAAGAATCTCACGAGAAGACTGAACTAAGCTCAAACATGAATTAACAGCCAAGCGTTTGATTAGTGGTAGGGAAAATGCACATGGCCAATGGGCCTGAGGCTTAGCCAAGGATGATCATCTACTAAGGACACTGTCTTGAAAAATTTGCAGCTCAAATGGAGGAGCCTAGGTGTCACTTTCTTTGCAAAGTACCACACTGGACAGAAATATGAATGTTGAAGCTGGACTCAAATGAATGAATGGATTGATCTAAAATTTGAAGGAGGATGATAATTTGGGCATATGAAGACACTGTAAAAATTTCATACCATTTGGATAAATAAAAATGGTACTTCGTTCACAGTGCTCTCCACTGAACAGAAAATTAAGAAAAATGATGAGGGAAATTGGCTAGATTAAATGAGCTAAAATTTGATGGAGGGAGGTTATATAGGTAGGGTCATGTCCTGGAAAATTTTCAGAAATTATAAATTAACATAAAATATAGTTGCTACACAAACTGAAAATATTACCAGAAGCAAAGATTGGATGGTGAGCTCACATGGATTGTTAGATGGGGATCAAATTTTGTGGAGAGCTATGATTTGGGAATATAGAAGATGTGGCAAAAATTCAGCTCATTAGGATATGCCTAGCTAGTACTTCCTTCACAACGATTCTAGCTGAACAGAAATTTTGGAAATTTGCCGAGGAATATTTACTAGGAAAATGGAGCTTAATTTTGTCATGAGGCAATGATTTGGATAGTAAAGAATGCCCAATTTTTTTTGGGAATTTTGGGAATGACAGAAATATGGGCTGCTTCACAACCTAGGGCAAAAATTGACACACAGACATGACACATAGGCAAAACTGATGAGGTAGCGCCTAGTCATAGCAATGCATCACAATTTACAAGGCTATGACCATCTATATTGGTCGTTATCAGCTAGAAATAAAGCAGCGGACCAGTGCTGTTTGCTTTACGACTATTTCGTGTAAGGAAATTACGACCTTTCGGACCAAAATGGTCGTTATAGTTTAGGGTTTGGAGCACCCCGAACAGCTTTTGACTAATTGGTCTCAAATGGTCGTAGATTTATGACCAATTCTTCCAAGGTCACTGACAGAAGGTCACAAGCTGACATATTTCTTGTAGTGTTAAAAGAAGGTGATGATGAGGCTCCTCCAAACCGTCCAATCCGTATTTTTTAGATAGGCGAATCTCCGCAACAACCTCGAACCCTGCCTCTGTTTATTGGCCATGGCGGGGTCGTTGGCCTCTCCCCCATGCCCTCACCGATCCTCTCTTCGGCTCATCTTTCCACTGCGGATCAGCAGTGGTGGTTTTGCATGCATCGTCTCATTGCGGCCCTGCTGCTGCAAGCAAGGCGAGGGGCGTGGGCTTGGTACCATCGATGGTGGCGGCGCAACAGCGGTGGCTGCATGCCCGGTGCTGCCTCATCGGTGCCCAAACAGGATGGAGATCGATGGTTCAAGTTCCTTGGGGCAGGGCTCCCATGGGTGCCATGTACGGGAGTCAGGCCTGCACGGTGGCTTCGTAACGGTTGTTGACAACGCTCCTAGTGCCATAATGTAGTGGTATGTGTTTTTGGGGTGTCCTCCCCGAAGCCACGTGCGATGTTGCGGCAGTGTTGTCCATCGGGGCGGCATCAAAGGTCCTCAACTCCGCCATCGCGGCTGCAAGTGGCATGCCGAATGTCATAGGATGCGACATCATGGTTGTGAGGAAAAGATCAGTCAGCACTTGATCATGCGGAGGTGAACTTGGGATAGGGGCGGATCCAGCCCAGCGGGCCGCTCCGGGCCCCCTTTGTATACTGTAGCAACTGCTACAGTATTGTGCTACGGTTTACAAAGGATTTGGGCCTCATGCCCCGGGCCCAGCGCCCCCCCCCCCCCCCCCCCCCCCCCCCCCCGCGCTTGGGACCTAGATCCGCCACTGCCTTGGGAGGCACATCTGGCGTCCAACTTCGATCAAGCCCAAAGATTTGGAATGATCCATGGATACCTCAGTCATCTTCCAAAAAATGGTCTAACTATCTGTGGGAATAACTTTCTTTATTGTGTCTCTAATCTCATAGATCCGGGTTTAGGAGACTCGGATGAATAGTTGGTGAGGCAAACATTTTGGCCGGTAGATGCTCATGGAATCTTGGCTATCCCTCTACCTTTATATGATATGACCGATTTTGTGGCATGGAGCCCCTCGAGAACCGGGATTATTTCGGTCCGATCAGCCTATCATGAAGAGTGAGAGTTTTAGTATGGCCATAAGATTCATCCCAACATAGGAGCTTCCACCAACAATGATATTTGGGATTCGGTGTGGAAATTAGCATGCCCTGCCAAGATCAAGATATTCATACGAAGAGCACTACACAGTGCCATTCCTTGTCAGGCAATATTAGCTGCAAAACACTTGAAGCTAAAGGTGCATTATCCAGCTTGCAACCTTGGTCCTTATAGTTTGAATCACTTCCTCTTTGAATGCCACAAGGCCGTGACAGTGTGGAAATTGCTAAGGGTTCTTGATATTATGAAAAAAGCATGCAGAGCACATATAGCCGGAGAAACATTTTTGGAGCATTTGCTATGCCTCCCAGAACAGGACGTGCATGTTCTAGGTCTCCAAAACTTGCGAGAAACCATGGCTTCTAGTCCTTGGTACTTGTGGTAGGAACAAAGGAAACGTACCCACGACACATAAACACAAAGTGCAGTGCAAATCCACATAGCAATGAGAGGGCTGGCAGCAAACTTTGTTATCGCATGCAGTCCAAAAGCAAAAATACGCGCACGGTGCACTACAAACGCCTGGATCGATCGGTCACTGCCCGCGAGACTTTCCAAACTCTGAAACGTACCTCAGCTAGGGCTAGCGCAAATCATTCACATCGCTTCCCTAAGCTAGGGCCAGCCACAACTCCTCTCTTGTTGCTGCGATGGAATTGATGGCAGAGGCTTAAACGGCAGGGGCCGTGCAGTGCCGCGGCCTCCAGGAGGAGATCGTCGTTTGGGAGGTACTCGTTCGGCTGTCCCCGACATCTCTCCTCTGCTGCAGCTCCGTCTGCCGCAGCTGGCATCGTGTCACCTCACGTTCGATCACTGGGCCGCTGACGCCGAGCTTCAACCATTCGCCTCGCTTGACGAGTCATCCCTTCTCCTGCCATCCTTTCATGGCCTCCTCATCCTCTCCAAGTACGGAAGCTGCTTCTCAATTTCCAATCCAGCCACACGTCAGAATGCTCGAATCCCGCAAACAAGAGGCTTCGGTTTGTTGGGGATGTATTGGCACCGCCCTACAAGCGAGTACCGGCTATGGACAAGATCAGCACAAACCTGCTATATAAAGATCAAATTAGCTGCTATGTCCTCACGCTGGGCTCTGACCAGCCGATGAGGTACGTTAGGGCACACGAGGCAGTGTCAGAATGCTTACACGCCCCTACCCTAGTCCGTGATTTCCTGCATTGCTACACGGCGCAACATCAGAGTGATAGTAAACTGGTATTGGTATTCGACACGCGACCGAATCGTACCGGCATATGTGTGCTCCAGTTGTTCCCTTCAGTTCATATATCTTTGAGACAGATGATACGCTTGGCATCTATAGCTATGACAATGCCATGAAAATTGTTTGACATATGGGTGTTGCAGAAATACGAAAGAGAGGTATGGAACTACAAGTACCATGTTGAACTGTTGTTCGCAGATATTAGGGGACGGATTGGATGGTGGAATGACGATTGTGATATCAGTGTTGTGTCTGGCTGGTGACATCCTCTTGCTAATTACTCAGTCGACCCTGTCTTTTTTTTGCGAAAACTTGTATTACTCAAAACTCAAGTGTTACAATCATGACGAATAATGTCAATGACTTCCTCTGGGCCAGATCCAAGCCATACAGCATGTAGTTCTAACTTGGGATCTGCCAAAGTTGGCCATAGAGTGACTAGCTATGTTTTGACTACGTCGTATCTGAGTAATACAAGATCTACATTCCTCTAGATTATCCTTGATCTCCTTCACCAAAAAAGCATACTTTAACTTGTTAATGTCGTCCTGATGTATCATCTTTACTGCTTCAAGGCAGTCTGATTCTACGTCTATTGGCAGACTGCTCCATTATAAAGCTAACATAAGCCCTTCCTTGATAGCAAGGATTTCTGTTTCCAACACGCTCACACGAGAAAAGATGTCGGCATGAGCTGAAGATAATATTCCCATCGTGATCCCGGAGGACCATACCTGCGCCAGCTACACCATTTAGCACTGATCCATCAGTGTTTAGTTTAACACGGCCTGCTACAGGAGCGGACCATGGGATACTGGGAATGTCCTTTTTATTGCATGTGACTGTCATGAGTGGATAGCATGTACTAGCTGGAAATTATAGCAATTGACTGTAGAGATGCTAGATAGCTCACCAAGAATCAACAAGATACATCCAAAGGTGGTGCTGGCTTTGCATCAACAATCTCATTGCGTACTTACCAAATACGCCACATAAGCATCATTAGTCTAACTGGCATAGACTCTTCCAATCTACAGGCTAGTTGAACGAACCACTCCTCACCAGCGTTTTGACTTTCGGTTTGCGAAAAATTTCGCCCCAGGCCGATATGGCCGAATTTCGGCCATTTTCAAAAATTTCGGCCGAAATTTGACAAAAATTTGACCAAAAATTGGCTAGAATTTGACCAAAATCTATGTTTTTCGCCGAAAACTGCTTTTCGTCCCAGGCCGACATGGCCGAATTTCGGCCGAAATCCAATTTTTTCGGCCGAATTTCAAAACACAGCTCCTCACCAGTAGGAAGGATTTTTGTTACATCCGGGAGTTGCCATTCAGTAGCCATAGCATGCCATAGGCATCGCGCATTGAGGCATGCATGAAAAGTGTCCTCATCTGTGGTTCCGCACACGGGGCATGTGCCCACAACCTCCAGAGTTCTTCTCTGCTTATTACTCCATGTTGGAAGACAGTTTGTTGCCAGTCGCCACGCAAAAGAAAGCACTTTTGGAGGGGCTGGGCTTGACCATATTGCGTTCCAGCCGTCTCGAGCTCAATCAGAATGTGTACTGGAGGAGGCAATCAAAGAATTATACTGTTCATCCACTGCTAGCCCAGTATGCACTTCTCACAGAAAATACTCCCGACTTTTCTGGAGCCCAAGCGTTGAAATCTTCCCCCATTATAGGTGAAGTCCGGATCTTGGTGATCTCACAAATATCAATAGGAAGAAAAAACTGCTGAAGCTTTACCATATCCCAAGCACCATTGTGATCAAGCAATTGGGAAACCCACTTAAATCGGCACTTCCCCTTCTATGTTATCAAACCACCAGTAGGTTCACGTACCAACCACCGGCCGCTCTCGTGCATGGGGCCACGCAGCTCCTCCACGAGACCCGGCCTCCACGCCTCGCTCTGCTGCCTCGCGCACAAACGCGCTGGACCCGGGTAGCTCAACAGATCGAGTGCGCCCACACAAGCTACTGCCTAACAGCCTAACCATGTCCACGAGCGCGCGCGCGCACACACACGCGACACCATGTTAAGAAGTATATCTTCATGTTTTTTTTTTCAAATTTAACCGTATGATTCATGAAGGCAACTGGAGAATTGCCAATTTGGTTTAAAATCTGTATCAATTTCTGATGTGCTTCCTGGTTTTTTTTTTTTTTGAAGTTCACGTGCTTCCTGGTTATAGTAGTGCAAGATTTTACTGGGCTTACCAAGAAATACTATTGGTGGTGTTCCATTTAACTGTTGCATTCAGTCATTATATATATTTCAAAAAGAATGTGCAAGGTTTCGGAAACTTCTTTGTGGTCCGTAGAACTACTACTTGCTTCCTCACTTGAGCATGATCTTGGCAGCTGCTGTGGTCAGTAGCTATAGGGAACCAGATACTTGCTTTGTCATTTGGTTCAGGAAATGATCTTGTCATTGTCACTGTTAAAAAAACATACTCCCTCTGTAAAGAAATATAAGAGCGTTTAGATCACTACTTTAGTGATCTAAACATTCTTATATTACTTTATTTATGGAGGGAGTACTTGTTCTGAGTTGTTCAGCCACTTGGACTTTTTCGGCGAGTTGTTCAGCCGGCTGGACATGTTCTGAGTACTAATTTGTGTGACACTAAAGTCGGAGCAGTAAGCACTCTGATCATTTGCCACTCTGCATGCATCATGTGCCATTGAAGGGTTATTTATGCTCAGCTGCTCACTTCATATTAGGGGTTCCTTTGATTCAAAGGAATTCTATAGGAATTTTGGAGGATTGAAATCCTTAGGATTTTTTCCTATGTTGGTCCTTTGATTCATAGGATTGGTTCCCGTAGGAAATTTTTCCATGAAATCTTTTTTACTACATTTTATAGGAAATCTAACATCCACTTCAACCTCTTTTTACAATTATTTTGTTTTTTTTGTGATATCAAACACTCCTTGCTAATTCTATAGGATTCAAGTGTGCATGCCATTTCAATCATCCACTTTTCCTATTCCTACGTTTTCATAATCCTCCGAATTAAAGAGGCCCTAGAACTTGCTGCAAGAATGTAACTTTAAAAGCACTGGCCGAGAGATATTCTACCACATATTATACTTATATAGGAGATTTCTACCCTGGAAATTCAATTCAGCTCTCGGGAGCACGTGCTCCCGGGCCCAAAAATAATTTTGAAATGTCAAAAAGACCAAGACAAAATTTTGATGTGTTGTTAGTCACATCAAAATGCTACCTGCAAATTTTGAGGTAAAAAGGTTAAGCATTTTGGCCAGTGTAAAAAAAAACACCAAATGTTAACCCCAAATGTCACCTCAAATTATTTTTTTCACCGACGAAACATTGCTGCTCCGTTTCGCATGAAAATTGTCAAGCATGCTGATGACACTAACACTAACATGCACAAAATTTACAGAATTTTTTGAAACATTTACTATTTTTTTCGCGTTCCTGTTCACCCAGCAGCATGTGCTCCCGGGAGCCAAAACGCCCCTCCCAATGGCCAAGATCTTTTCTGAGATATAAATGACGAAGGCCCTTATATAAATGAAATATATCGATCGGTTTATTAGGTTTTTTTAGAACTATCGGTTTATTAGGCTACGTCTTTTTACACCTTGCAAAACGTACATGTGGGCCAAGTCCAAGTCCGTACGTGCTGCATGTCGAAAGGTCAAAGATCTCGTTAGGTTCCTGGAATTCTCTTCTTCCAAGAGAGAAGCGTATTTTTCTAAAAAGAAAAAATCACAGCGATTCCTCATGCATATGTTCTCGTTCCTGAAATCCTGGGAGGCTGCGACGGAAACCCTACCGACGGCCATGGCGAAGACCGCAAGGGCAGGACCCCTTCGTGGCCTCCCGGACGAGATCGTAATCTGGGAGATCCTCGTCCGCCTGCCCCCCAAAGAACTCCTCCGCTGCCGCGCCGTCTGCCACGCCTGGCGCCACGTGACCTCTGCCCGCAACTTCCTACTGGCCCATCACAGCCGCCAGCCCTCCCTCCACCTCCTCTACGGTTTCGACTACGGCACCGTCCACCCCCAAAACATCCTTGCCTTCGACCACCAAGCCGCCACCACTGCCCAGCTCCATACGGCTGCCCGGCTTAAAGAGGACTACTATATTGCGGCCTCCTGCGATGGTATGCTCATCCTCTCTGGGTATGGCATGACAGGCACCATCTGTTGTAACCCAGTCACACGTCAACATACACCACTCAAGGTAGCGCCGGACTTGAAAATCCTGGGGATGTATCCACATCGCCCTACCGGTGAGTACCGGGTATTACTGCAACAGAGGTGGTACATCAACATGTGTAAAGGCCAAATTGGCTTCTATGTCTTTGCGTTAGGGACCGAACAGCCACCAAGGTACATCGGATGGCCAGAGACATCATCGACTTTCTTCAACACACCTGCCCTGGTGCGTGATAGCCTGCATTGGTATCCAGTGGACCATCATAGTGACAACAATCCATTGTCGTATCCCACTGAAAGGAAACCAGTAATAATGGTATTTGACCCCATAGCTGAGTCGTTTCGATAGATGCGTGCTCCAATTGTTCCCAACAGGTCATATATCTTTGAGATGGATGACACACTTGGCATTTATACTCATAACAGTTACACAGAAACTGTGGATATATGGATGTTGCGAAACTACGAAAGTGTGGTTTGGGACTTAAAGTACAAAATCAAATTGCCGATTGCTGAAATCAGGCGGCAGTTTGAAGGTCGTGATGACTATTGTTATGTGGCTGTTGTTCCGGTGGATGGTCGTGTAGTCTTGCTGGTCAGCTTGCTTCGATGTGTGCATCACATTGATAGTGATGGAAAATTGGTTAACAGTTTCCATCATGGTGGAGGAATCCTTCGTGCGTCTGCATATCGGATCAAACAAACTCTTGTTTCACACACCTTTTTTACATCTGTAGAAGGTTATGTTGTGAATGATTCACCTTTCATCTAATGGTTGGACAGAGTGAGGCGGTCCTTCTTAACTGCCATGATGTATATCAATTGGATCAAGTATGAGCCTGTTAGCTTCTTCTTTTTCGGTTGATGTATACAATTAATTGTAAAAAGTCCTAGCCCTTAATATTTGGTTACATTAAATTTATGCTTGTTTCAGTAGCTTTTGGGCCAAGTGTCTACTGAGCGTCTCGTTGATAAAATTGATTAGTCATTTTTTTTCTGCTTTCGAAATATTTATCTCTTTTTCTTCTTGGGATGAGGAATTCACTTTTGCTATATTTTATTTAACCGTTATTCTTACTCGGACTCAATTAAAAGCAATCTATATGCCTCGTGCCCCTATTTCTTTGGACTGAAGAATTGACATTACCTTTTTATCTAGTAATCTTCCTATTGATCAATATTTGAGGGTGTTTCCCGTTTCCAACCTTTGTTGTACATGCTGACGAAATGAGGCAGATTTTGTT
Organism: Thinopyrum elongatum; assembly: GCA_011799875.1. Taxonomy (NCBI): domain Eukaryota; kingdom Viridiplantae; phylum Streptophyta; class Magnoliopsida; order Poales; family Poaceae; genus Thinopyrum; species Thinopyrum elongatum. The sequence goes on from CM022299.1 coordinate 585,462,046, forward strand.
GACGTGCAAGCTGCGGCTGAGTTTTCGAAGACTTTGGACTGAGCAATACTTGTTAACTTATAAAGGTTGAATCATATAGTATAAATCTATTGCACCGTTTTCTGCTGCATTACTTGGAAAATATCTCTTAGCAATTCACTTTTTCCTGCTAAACTATTTTAAGGTTTAGTTAGTGCTTCAAGGGATGTCCGATATTAACATAAGTTTGGGAAACAAATCTTGTTGTACTTATGGGCATACAATATGCTTGTCATTGTCCAGCTCATGTCCCACACTGTGTTTATATCAGAAGCAGGATACCACTAGGCCAATTGTGTGAAAACTGACCAAGATCACTCAGCTAATTTGTTACTTCATATATTGTGTGCCACTGTAGGGTAGTATCTCAGCTCTCCAACACAGGATGCCTAGTGTTTATTTGCCGTGGTTGGCTTGGTCTTTTCAGCAAGAGAGAGAAGTACACTACAGTTGTAGAACTAATGAAGCACTCTGATCATTCGTTAGGACATGTATTATGTGTCGCTGCAAAGTAACTAGTCCTGCTCACATTTAGGCTGCTCAATGGCAATTTGTGTGACTATCATAGCTTTTTGGGTGAGATGGGTTAATAAACTGGTGACATAATATTTGGACTGTCTGCCTGGTTATATTCTACAGTGTACACTACATACAGATACAATATATAATGTAAGCAAGACCATCCACTAGTAGAAAACAGGGCACTTCTCCCGGTTCGAGAGGGCCTTTAGTCCCTATTCTGCAACTGGGACAAAACGATCGGGACTAAAGCCCCTCACTTTTAGTCCCGGTTGACTTATGAACCAGGACTAAAGGAGCTCCACGTGGCCGCAGTGGGGCGCCCAGGCAGGAGGACCATTAGTCCCGGTTGGTAACACCGACCGGGACTAAAAGGCAGCCACCCGTCAGCAGCTCCCAGGCGCTGGGTTTTTTTTAAAGGGGGGGGGGGGGTTAGGGGTTTTGGAGGGTTTAGGGGTTTCATATTGTGTTAGCTAGCTACTACATATAGAGAGAAGTGACCTCTCTTTCTCCGTGCTTGGTCGACGCTAGCTACTACATATAGAGAGAACCCGACGCTAGCTAGTAAGCAAATGAAGGAACCATTAATTACACAAGATCGTCATGAATATATATAGAGAGAAGTGACCTCTCTTTCAACGTGCTTGGTCGAACAACAAGTTTTCGTATTTCTATCCGAAGCTACTACATATATACAATATAACATCTCTTACGATCCCTGACATCATCTACCGAAAATCCATTTGAATTTCCATATGGTATTCTCCCTTTTCATGTATGACGTGGTCAAGAAAGAATCCCGCCAATTCCTCTTGAATTGCCCGTATGCGATCATGTGGTAGGAGTTCATCCCGCATCTGCCACATCTAATTTAAAGAAGGGGGTCAATACATATATATGAATGAAACTCGACACAATTGATAGTAATAAAATAAAATTGTGAATATTGTTTACGTACTTCAAATTGTTTGTCAGAGTAGCCCCGCTCAGAGGTCGAGTGACGCATGAACTCGCAAACGCAGTATCCACATAAATTATTCCCGCCTGCCTGCCACAAGCACTTTACGAGAATAGAGTTCAATCAAACTGATAATCAAGCATGATAATGGTATTGATGAAACTAGAATCAATGAGAGATGCGCGGAACTAGCTAGTACTACTTACTATGGGGTGTGTAAATCGCAGCTCCTTCTTCAGACCCGGAACCGTTCTGGTGAACTTTTTCCAAACCCTGCCCAGCAAAGAAAATGATTACTTGATATCAGCAAATGAACGAAAGTTGCCGATATGGTGCGATAATGATTGAACTTACTTCTGGAGCATTTCACTCATGTCCGCATACTCCTTAGGATCTTTACGTCTCGAGTTTAAGACAGATACTACTCCCCCGTCAAGCTTAATGGATAGCAGACTAAAGTGAAACCTGCGCACGCATAACTCATCAATTACAGTACTTAACCTCGAGTAAGCGAAACCGAATATGCACAAGACAGTAACACTAACTTGAAGTTGTAAGGAAAGAGTATTTCCCTTTTGTTTTGATGTCGAAGGAACGTTTTTAGCAAGTTTTCCTCAGTATCTTCAACTCTGTTTTCTACCGTCCATTCATTTATGGTATTTGGGCTAATGAACACAATGTCATAGATTTGTCCTCTCTTGCATTCGACGATCTTCAATCTGCATAATATAGTGAGGATAATTATATATACATGCAATGAACAAGCTGAGATAGAGATTTAATTACAGAAATAATACTTACAGACAGAAGCAAGACATGAGTTGTTTGTCGAGGGCGTCTTGATTGAATAACTGAAATAATTTCACAAATTCAACAGGCATCACCTCAACTCCAATGAAGTCGTGCTCATCTTTAATTCCCAGCAATGTACTGTCGATCCCAGACTTGCTGCAGGCTTCCAAGTACCAGTCATGTAATCTTCGCATCATCGTTGGTAGATGCGGGAGCTGATCAGGTTTGACGAGAGGCTTCCCGTGCTCGTATATAAAGGGAGCTACTACCTCAGCCATTTCAAACTGTACATCATCGCCCACGTAATCACCAAGAGTGGTACCAGGCACTAATCCCGGATGATTAGCGATATTGCTAGACACCTTGAGCGGGGGGCACGATTGCTTCACCTGTTCACCGAGCAGGGGAATTGTTTTCCCACTTCGTCTTGTAGCACTGGTAGTACTTCCCGACTGCCCCGCTTCATCATATGTCTTTTCAATACAGCGGTCATAGTTGGATTGCGGCGGAGGTGGTGGTGGTCGCTTAAGGGCATCCAGAATGCGCTTCCACTACTAGGGAAAACCTTATACACAGAACCTTAGCAGTAGCGCTGGATAAAATGAGGCGCTACTGCTACTTAGCAGTAGCGCGTACCCACAGAAGGCGATGCTGCTACAGACATAGCAGTAGCATGGCAAGGATAAAGAGCGCTACTACTAAAATTGCCCCACCGTTGCCGCCAGGCTAAGTGTAGTAGTAGCACTTTCCCCTGAAATGCGCTACTGCTAGGTAGTTTAGCAGCAGCGCTTTCCCCTAACACGCGCTACTGCTAAACCCATCCTTTCTTCTCCACCATCCGCCCCTCACTCTCCCCCTCTCCACTCCCACTCTCACTCCCCACGCACCTAATCGTCCGCCACCGCCGACGTTCGGCCCTCCCCGACCACCGTCGTCGCCCGCCGCCGCCGACGAACTGCTCCTCCTCCACCGAGGTAGTTCCTCCATTCCTCCTCCTTCCACCTCCCTCCACTCCTCGTCCCTCTCCCGATCCCTCCCTCCCTCTCCCTCCTCACTCCTGCCTCCTCCCTTCCTGCCTCGTTCGTCCTCTCCTCCCTGCCTCATCCGTCCTCCTCCTCCCTGCCTCATCCGTCTGCCTCCTCCCTTCCACCCTCACTCACCCCTCCCTTCGTTCCTACTCCCTCCACTTCCCTCTTTTTTTGAAATTTTAAGAATAGAAATTTTTAGGTATTAAATTTAGTAATAGAAGTAAGAAAATTTAGGGTAGAACTAGGGTAATAGAAATTTTAGTAAATGTTCAATAGAGTAGAACACTTACATTGCATTGTTTTTAGTAAGTGGTTAATAGAACTAGTTTATTTAGTAAGTGGTTAATAGAACTAGTTTATTTAGTAAGTGCTTAATAGAACTAGTTTAGAGAGAGAGAGACCTATATTGGCAAATTTAGTTATGTTAGGATTATATATAAGATATATTGAAATGTTTTTGTTAATATTTTCAACCATTGAAATGCAATGTCCATCAAGTTTGAATGCTCATATGATGTAGATATAACACATGTATATCTAGTGTTGCTCAAATAGGATATGTGCTTGCGCAAGTGGCCATGTTTGCAGGGAACACCTCCGAGTGGCCTATGTTTTGCCGGAGTGTTGATTAATTTCCGTTCCGGCAAATTTCAGCCGCTCGATATGTCCTTTTTTAGCAAAGGTCATGCCGGATTTTTTCGCAAATTTTGGTATGGCTTATGCTATAATATAGGAAATATCGAGTGCGTTGGAAATGCCAGAAAGAGTATTAAACGACATTTTGGGTTGACTTTAAGTCTGCTGGGGCTCCATATATGACAGTCAAAAAACAGTGAGGAAGTGTCCACCATATATGAGAGAAGAAGAATGCCGACTGTTGTCGTGGGGGTCGTTCTTCCTCTTCTTTCTCGTGATAGACCTTTTGGTAATGCACGGAAAGGAAGAGAAGAACGACCATCACCGATGGTCACAAATGTCAGAGAGGAATCAGTGAGGGAGAGTCTCCACCATATATGAGAGGACGAAGAATCCCGACTGTTGTCATGGGGGTAGCTTCTTCTTCATTCCAAGGTGCTTGACATTTTGGTGTAATGCACTTTGGAATGATAGGAGTAGCTACCATCACCGATGGTCGCAAATGTCAGAGATGAAGAATCCCGACTGTTGTCGTGTGGGTAGCTTCTCCTTTGTTCCCGTGTGCTAGACAATTTGGTGTAATGCACTCGGGAACGAAGGGAGGAGCTACCATCACCGACGGTCGAATATATACACCACGTGAGCCGAGAGTTTTCAAGAAAATACTCGACAGACCGATAGTCAACCCGTGATGAATAATAATGATCTAATTTAGTTTTTTTAGTACATATATTGAATTATACAAGTTTAATCTTTGAATTATGAACATAGGAAATGTCTGACGATGACGATAGGCTCCCGGAGTGCGACTGGTGCGGTGACGATCGGGGTTTGTGCGACAGGCCTCACCTGGTAGAAGGTCGGCGCTTCAGTATTAAGCTCCATGAGACCTTCGATGTTGAAACGGTATGCAACGACGACTCGTGTTTTTTCGTAATTAAGCACGACTTCTGCTTCTTCAACGTGCAATTTCCATCTTTTACAATTCGACTAGCTTATCCCATGCCATGCAAGATGCTATGTCTTGGAGAAGCTGGATTTTGAATATCATGAAAATATGGAGACAAAGATAGTTCACCTGAGCACCCATCGTGGTTATGATTTTGCTGTAAATCTATACAATTCTGAGAGCGTAACCCATTTTGGTTGCCCGAATTGGGAAGCACTTTGCAAGACGTATGATTTTCATGAGGGTATGCTTGTCACCTTGGATCTTGGTGATGCTGACATCAACGCAGAGAATATGGACATTTGGGTCCTTGTTGATACGCTTCCAATTCTATCGCTATGTGAGTTTCTCAAATATATTTATTAAGTAATTTATATTGTTTATTTCAAAATAGTTGACAGCTTATTTCCATTGACAGCTTATTTTCATTCTTCAAAAAATGTACGAAAGATGGTAGACAGAACCTACTACACCGATGGCGCAGAATTAACTTATCAGGAGAAAGATCATCTTATCTCATTTATTATTGATGTTGAGAATTACAATATCAATTATGAAACTCCTGCACATTATGGTCAATACGTGCCACTAGTGCACGCGTTGAACTACGGTAACATCCATGGAGATGGCATGGTAAGAATTTTTACTATTACGACATCCGTGCATCTTTTGCATATATTCTTCTAAAGCTAAACTACATTGCTAACTACGATGTTATTATTATGTTTTTCAGCAGAAAATCCCGAAGGATTGTGTGACTGATCTGATGTTTCCGAAAGGTCGGCTCGATGTTATTAGCTTACGGCCAAGTCTGCCTAGGCTTCACAGCTGTTTATACCGGATTTCTAAAACCGATGAAGACATGAAAATCAAAGAATGGAAAAAATGTATGAACAATCATAGGGAGCTACTTAGAAGCAATTGTGCGAAGCACAAGAATTGGAGACAGGATAGTCTCCATTCTCCATAATGGAGCATCAGGGCCTATCTTGTTTTATGCTATTTTACCTTAGAGAGGGTAGTAGGTCCTATGAGAGAGGAGTAGGTCCTAGGTACAATGTGTTATTATGTGCTACAATGTGTTAGAGTTGATGATGATGATGAGGAGGAGTTGTGATTATAACTAGTGACCAAGTTGTTATATGATGTCTCATGGACGAAAATGATGATTATGAGGAGTTGTTATATGACAATGATGTATTATGATGATAAGTTGTTAATGATATGATGATGATGATGAGTTATTACATCACTGGCTAAAAGAACCGTGGATTAGTTTCAAGTGGATGGATCCTAAGTAACCAAGTCATGGATTATCACGATAAATGACTTGGTCACTTAGGATCCATCCACTTGAAACTAATCCACGGTTCTTTCACCCAGTGATGTAATAACTCATTATGATGTAAAAACAATCTCTAAATTGCTACTGTATGAAAACTTGTATAATGGTGTATGAATACGACATAAAATAAAAAAGAAATAGAATACATAATAATAGTAGTAGCGCGGGCAGAGAGGTGCGCTGCCAGTAACTACCAGTAGCGCTTTCTGCAGGAAGCGCTACTACTAAGTAGGTATAGCAGTAGCGCGGATGAACCAACGCTACTGCTAGCCTTTAGCTGTAGCGCCGTATCAGTAGCACGGGTCCCCGCGCTGCTGATACACCTAAAACCCGCGCTACTGCTAGGCTTTTCCCTAGTAGTGTTCGCTTTCACCGGATCTACTATTTCCTTCTTTGCTGGACGTTTCCATTAAAAATGGGCCTGCACTTCGGCATCACTGGTGTCCTTGTTTTCCTCGTCAGTCCTCTCATATGGTAACTTTGGAGGAGCCCTGTGGCTTGGACTAGCTTTGAATTTCTTCCAGCCTGTTGTACTGCCAGCCGCTGGAGTGGCGATGGCTCTCTTCCGCCGTTGCTGAGGCGGCGGAGTCCGCTGACTTGCCGGAGGAGGCGGAGTCTGCTGACGCGCCGGAGGAGGCGAAGGACGAGGTGGATTCCGCTGACGCGCCGGAGACACCTGAGGTGGAAGAGGACTGTACTGAGGGGCCTCCTCCGGCGGAGTCCGCTGAGATGGCGGAGACAGCTCACACGCCGGAGACGACTCAGGCAGCTGAGACGTCTGAGCTGGACTGTGAGGAGTCTGCTGAGGATCCGACTGAGTCTGCTGAGGCGGCGTCCAGTTTGGAATCTTGATGTTCTCCTTTCTCCATAGGCAGGTACTCCTTAAGGCATTTTCCAGCAAAATCTCCCCTTCACCTGTAGGGTACTAAAGCTCCAGCCCATCAAATCCCTCCATTATTTCATCCACCCCGACAATAGCAAAGCCATGTGGAATCGGACAGCAATGGAAAGTTCCCTCAGCTCGAGGAGGTAAGACAGAGCCGAGCGCCACCTTCAAGGGTCAGGTTATGGCATTTCGCCATTAGCACACAATGTTCATTCTCTGTGATACTATCCACAGGGTAGCGACGAGCCATGATATCAGGCTGAACGAGCTCCGTGGAAGCCACGCTGCTTCTCCGCTGAGATGATGGGGTAGCTTCGGGGGCAGTGTCGAACGAAGGATCTTCGTGCCGCTGAGATGGTTGGCCAGTAGCTCGCTGGCTCTCAAGTTCTTCTAGTTTCACTAATCTTGCATTGATCTTCTGCATTTCGCTTGCTTCCTCTTTCTTCTTTCTCTCTCGGCTTCTATAACCACCGTTGTCGGGGAAACCCATGCACCCATGGAACGGAGCCTGATGTGCCTCGTGTTCGTCCAGGGTATTCAGGATTCCCAAGGGCCTGTGTCAGCTCGTCCTTCTCTCTGTTGGGATGGAACCTCCCTTCCTGCGCTGCCTTGATTGCTTCCTCAAGATTCTTGACTGGTATTGCAAGTTGAGCTTTCGTCCAAACACACTTCCCTATTTCTGGGTCCAAAGTTCCCCCAACCCCGAAGAACCAAGTCCTTGACCGATCTGGCCAATGCAATGTCGCTGGCTTGACCCCTTTAGCAAGCAGGTCTTGCTCAACTTTATCCCACGTAGGCCGGGCTTTGCTGTAGCCACCTGACCCCGTAACATGGTGATACTTCTTCTTTGCAGCATTTTTCTTATTTGTCTCTGACCTTTGCTTGCCCTTCCCCGATTTCTTGTAGGCCACAAATGCGGGCCAGTGATCTTTTATCTTCTCATATGGACCGGTGAATTCTGGAGTCTTGACTTTCCCGACAAACTTTTTGTTCAAATCTTTCTTCCAGTTCTTGAATAGTTATGCCATCTTCTTAAGATCAAAAGCCTTGACCTTATTTGGATCCGTCTCTGGCGGTAGGCTGAAATTTGTCATCAGCGAGGTCCAAAGATCATCCTTCTGCCTATCCTGGACATAAGAAACTTCGGGGTCCTTCTTCTTATTCCATTCTTGGATGCTGATTGGGACGCTGTCCCTAACAATAACTCCACACTGATGTATAAATGTGTCCCTGCTCTGCTTGGGAGTAGTCGGTTGGCCATCTCGAGCGACTTCTTCGATCGTGAACCTTTCATCCTGGCGCAACCCTTTCTTCGGGCCTCGTCTCCTTACGGAAGTTTGGCTCGATCCGGAGGGCTAATTAAAAGAAGAAAGAAGCGTTAATATATTTACATACAAAACAATTAATTCATCAAGTCAGCAGAGGCTTAATTAATATATGTATATATACCTCGCCGGACATTGCAACAGTTAAGGCTCCCTCCTCCGTTCGGTCACCGGAGCCGTCATGATCTCCTTCCTCCTCCATTGGATCACCGGAGCCGTCATCCTCTCTTTCCTGACTATCGGTGTCGTTGAGAAACGACAAGGTGATATCACCTCCGTCGCGGATTATATCCCCCAACAACTCTTCTTTTTCTAAGTCTCTGTCCATAGTTTCTGCAAATATTACAACATGGCAATATACAACCATGAGAGATGGATTAGTGGCAAACATAGACCTAGCTAATGACAACAACGAATCATATGCATATATGAGCAATGGATTAGTCGCAAACATCATGCAAAGTTATCGGGGGTTATACTTTCGAGAGAGGATACTTTGCGGACCGCCTCTCTCATGCATGTCCGATGTCCCCCCTCATGTCGAAGTTATCGGGGTTATACTTTAAGGAGAGCACTACAGGAATCAGCTACTTTGCCATCTGCCACGGCAGACGGCAAAGGCAGGAACGGCGGACGGCAAAGGTCTTTGCCATCTGCCGCGGACGGCAAAAGGCTCCGTCAAAGTAAGGATCGGCAAAGAGCTACTTTGCCGTCTGCTTTCGGCGGCTGACGGCAAAGGGACCTTTGCCATCAGCAGCAGACGGCAAAGAAAGCAGACGACAATAATTACGCTGTTAGTCCATTAGGTGGCTAACGGCAGCCTTTGCCGTCCGCCGCTGACGGCAAAATTTGTCCGGCCTTTGCCGTCCGCCGAATGATGTCAGCTGGACGTCACTACACGGCAGGCCTTTGCCATCCGCGGCTGTAGGCAAAGTTGTTTACTCTTTGCCGTCAGCCACTGTAGGCAAAGCCTTTGCCGTCCGCCGCTGTAGGCAAACTGGCCAAATGGGTCAGTTCTCAGGAGGCACAGGTGGCAGCCACGTGGCTGCTTTGCCGTCCGCGGCTGTTGGCAAAGTTGCCTTTGCCGTCCGCGGCTGTCGGCAAAGGTGGCTTTGCCATCAGTGGCTGACGGCAAAGATCCTGCTTTGCCTCATTTTTTTCTGTTTTTTTTAAATGCAACAATTTTGACAGCAAATATATATGACATATATATATATATATATTTCACAGGGCTATTTAACAGCAAACATATGACATATCCAGCACATAAGTTTCATCGTACGTACATATATAGTTCCATCCATTCATACATAGCAAGTTCCATCAAGTTGCACATACACATTGTTCCATCCATACATATTACAATGCAAAGTTTCATCTAGATAGCAAGTTCCATCATAGCAAGCTAGAAGAATACTTGAAGAGAATGAAAGAAAAAACAAGCACTCCATCATAGCAAGCTAGCTTCCGTGAAGTGAATGAAATCTGCAAAATGTCAAATAAGAAAGTTAGAAAAAGGTGACTAGAAGAAGAAGACTAGAAGAAGAAGACTAGAACAAGAAGAAGACTAGAACAAGAAGAAGACTAGAACAAGAAGACTTAGGTGAAATGGATCATATATGAGCTAACTTAGGTGAAATGGATCGTTTATGAGCTAACTAAGGTGAAATGGATCCTTTATGAGCTAACTTAGGTGAAATGGATCGTTTATGAGCTAACTTAGTTGAAATGGATCATGTATGAGCTAACTTAGAGTTTTGAATGGATCGTTTATGAGCTAACTAAGGTGAAATGGATCGTTTATAGCGCTAACTAAGTGGTGAAATGGATCGTTTATGAGCTAACTAAGGTGAAATGGATCGTTTATGAGCTAACTAAGGTGAAATGGATCGTTTTTGAGCTAACTTAGGTGAAATGGATCATTTATAAGCTAACTTAGTTGAAATGGATCGTTTATGAGCTAACTTAGGTGAAATGGATCATTTAAGAGCTAATTTAGGTGAAATGGATCGTTTTTTTAGCTAACTTAGGTGAAATGATCATTTATGAGCTAACTTAGTTGAAATGGATCGTTTTTGAGCTAACTTAGTAAAAAGCATCATTTTAGAGCTAACCTAGGTGTGATGGGTAATTTTGAGCTAACCTAGGAAGATGGGTCATTTTGGAGCTAACCTAGGTGAAATGGGTCATTTTAGCTAACGTAGGTAAAATGGATCATTAGGAGCTAATCTAGGTAAAATGGGTCATTTTAGAGCTAACTTGGATAAAATGGATCATTTATAAGCTAACTAAGTAAAATGGGTCATTTTAGAGCTAACTTAGGTAAAATGGATCGTTTATGAGCTAACTAAGCTAATTATGCAATTTTTGACATAAGTAACTAAGTACAGATCGTTTTAGAGCTAACTTAGGTAAAATGGATTGGTTTTGGAGGTCAGTAAGCTTATTAAGTCATTTTGGAGGAAAAGAAGCTAACTCTAGGTCATTATGGTAAGCATATTGGAGGAAATAAAGCTAAGTCTAGGTCTTTATGCATTTGTTAAGCAAAACACTAGAGAAACTTACCGTGATCATGGAGGTGTAGGAGCGGGCTGGCTCGTGCCGGTAGCTGGAGAAGGATCGTGCGATGCTTGTCTAGAGTTACGCTGCACCAAAGATCATTTCCAATGTCTCGTTAGCATGATGACACTCAAATGTTAAGACTAGCAAGTAATGTCCATTCAAATTAAACTCACCGTGCTCCCAGAAGCAATCACTGGCATCGGCGGAGCGGTCTGACCGGACTTCTCGCACACAGACTGCACATTTGGTTTTGACAACTCAGTCATACTAGTTAGTAATGAGACAAACACTACATGAATGTTTTGGCTAATCTGCAGAAGAAACTTACCACAAGGAGCTCGTACATGGCCCTTGCCTGCATGTCATTCCATGCCCTCTCCTCCTCCAACATATTTGTCGTCCTCTCCTCCAACTCCCGCTGCCTCTCCGCCGCCTCCGCCAGAAGTTTCTCCGTTCTATCTCTCTCACTCTGTATAGCAGCCTGCAACAACACTCACATGACCATTTGTAATCATTGATGGAAGCGCACACAATGTAATGGAGAAAGATAGCTGAGTACGTATAACTAACCTTGAAGGCGAGTTGGACTGGCCGTTCACGAGGCCTTATCTCAGGAGCGGAGCTCGACTGGCGCGCCTTGATCTCCGGGAGAATGCTAGGACAACGGATAAGTCCATCTCCCATGGCTATGGAGCCATGGGACCTCCCGCCACCAGATATCATCAGCAGCTCTGTATCAATGGGACCCTAGCTCGGGTTAAAGTCCTCCCCTTTCCTCGCCTTCCCCTGATCTCTATATTTCACGAGCTTGTCGTGGGAGGAGATGTTGGTGAAGTTCTTTGGATCATCGAGGTCAGACGCAGAGAATGCCTTGACTTTCTTGTAAGGGCCAGTGTGGGCCATGGCATACAGGTCGTACACCTCTGGCACCTTATCCGCCTTATTGTAGCGTGCCTGAAAGAGAGAAACAAAGTAAATTAGTAATTAAAGGGCTAAAGCTAGCATGATGAATGAATTGCATGAATCATGAAGCAAACCACATACCCAGTTCCGCCCGAACTGATATAAGTTGGAGCTGCCTTGATGGTGTGGCACACCTTCCATTTGGGCACGTTTGTCCTTGGCCTTGTTGTGGAGGGCTAGCCATTCTTTTGAGCACCACTCATTGACCAACACCTCCCAACAATCCATCCGATCCGCACACCATCTCGGAGGGGCCTAAGTTAGCAAATAGAAACTTGAGCGCTACGGCTATGAATTACTAAATGAAGGAAGTAAGTACAAGGCCTTAAGAATTACCTTCATGTACTCCTCCTTACTCAAGAACTTCTTAAGGCACGCCGGCTTGGTCTTCTTGATACCACGCGAGGCGTAGTAGTCTCGAACAGCCTGCACCCGAGCCTCGTGCCGTAAGTTCTGTAGTAGGCGCTTGCAGACGTTATCGATAACATTTGCCGCTTCCTCCTCGTATCCCTCCTCACACCTGTAGAATGTCTGCAATAAAATGAGACAATATTGATTAGTACAATTAATAACTAGCTAGTTGAAGATTTTTAATTGTGTAAAGGAGAAATTACCCAGAACTTTCTGATCACCACGTCTGCCCTCGTCTTGCACAATACACCGTCGATAATCTCACCCAGCGGGGCCGAGGCAGCCAAGTAGTGCTCCCAACTCAATCCAAGCTCTGGAAGCCGACCCTCACCAGGCAACGTGACAAACCCCGGGAAGTTTTGCCGACAAAGAACTCCAAGGACGAAGTTGGGCCGGCGGACACTATGATGGTGGTCCCAACCCCTGCAGCATGACAAGGCCAACGCATTAGTTATTTGAAGAAACGTGAATGCAGAAGGTACAAAAAGATTAAATGCACTTACCTCTCCCCATCAGGGAAAATCAACCACCTCTGCTCGCGGGTCGCCGGCACGGACGGGAGCCGTGTACAACCACGCTGGTAGACGGTGCCCCCCTCCTCCTCAATATCAGTCGGCTCCCCGCCATCATCAGCATGGCCACTCGGCTCCTCAGGCTGATCCAGCCAGGTACCCCATCCAGACGTGTGCTCCTCCGGGGTCTCGTGGGCCAAAGGCCCGTCGACCCGAGGCTCGTGGGCCGAAGACCCGTGGACCGGAGGCTCGTGGACCGAAGTCCGTGTAGCCTCCTCCTCGGACGAGTCCACCCTAGCAGTCACGTGCTCGGGTGAAACAGCTGGGGGTGGCGGCGAGGAAGGCGCCGTAGCAGGCACCCTACCTCCTCTCCCGCGACCACGTGCTCCAGCTCCTCTCTTCTTCTTACCTCGTCCCCTGCTGGGCACCGCAGTCGACGAAGAAGGGCCCAGCGGTGTCGCCATACTGTCCAGCAACGCTCGGCGGAGAGGTGCGTGTGGAATGGAAGACCTCACACCACGCGCCGACGAAGAAGGGGCCTCGGCGCGCTCCCGACCAGCGCCCACCATATTTCAACACCTGCCATGACAAAGAGTAAACGAAATTAGTACAACATAAAAAAAATACCGACATGAATAATAATATGTATATCACTTAAGTGTATCATCATCAAGTACAACATAAAAAAATTGAATACCTGACACTACTAATAATCTCGATCAGTATCATCAATAAATGCATAATCATCATCATCACCATAATCAATGATGGGCTCATAGGGTTCAGTGGCATCAACATGTGGAAGGCCACCTTGACGTAATCGGTCAAGCATTGACAGGTCATCCGCAGCAGTAACCTCTTCTTGTTCCGGCTCTTCTTGTTCCTCCTCTGGGGTGATGTCGGATTCACTGTCGCTGTCTACTTCAATGTTTTGGGGTCAAGTATAGCGGTTCTTGAAACGCTTTTTGGAAAGACATGTCTCTTGGAAGAATTCTCCTTCATATGTGTCTGGGTTAATGTGAGGTTCATAATCCTCTTCCTTTGGGGGAGATAGTCTAGCACGTGGCGGCACTTCATAAACGACATCCCAACCTTTCAGATTTGGATTAGTTTGGCAGGCCCACGGTAGATAGAATACTTGGGTCGCCTGTTGAGCCGTAATATAGACATCAGGAACATCTAAATGGGTGCTTTGGTTGATTTCAACTAGCCCTATATGTTCATGAGTCCTTCTAGTCTCCTTCGGCTGAAACCAATAACATTTGAAGACTACGACATTCGGTGGGTTTTCACCATAGAATAGAAGTTCATAAATTGCTTCAACTCTCCCATAATACTCGGTACCTCCTTCACCGATAGCAGATACACAACAATTTGTAGACTTTCGGTCGGCCATAGATAGCTCTTTGCCATAGGTACGAAAGCGATACCCGTTGATGTCGTATTTGTCAAATGAACGGACCTTATAGTCAAAACCATTAGCGACTTGTCTCAATTCGGCGTCCATAGACTCTGAATTAGCCTACAAGTTTAATATGAAAGGATTGTTGCATTACGCACAAATTAGCGAATGAAATGAAATTGTCTAATAGAAATTACCGTTTGTTTGAACCAAGAGATGAAACCAGGATAGCCGCCTCCTTGCTTTGCGAGAAGCTCATACTCTTCGACGGAATCCTTTTGGATCACCGCTCCATACGAGAATATGGCGACGTATCGACTGTATGAAATATCCAGGAATAAGAGCAGTTCAAAGGAAATAGAAGTTGCGAAACAATGTACCGAGAACTTACTCGATGTACGGCCGCACTTCTATCAGGTTGTTGAAGATATACAACGAAATGGTCCGCCATTCTTCGTTATCCAAAGATACTGGATTTGAAACACTGGCTGGTGCGAGATTCCCTTTGAATAGGCTGAGGTTGGATCCACCCTTTTTAGGGTCGTCAGCATTGTACCGAGGCTTCGGATTATGCAAATGACGATTTTTGGCTTCGTAGTGTGCTGTCACGAAGTTTGCCGCCTCCTCAGTGATGAATGCCTCAGCCATCGATGCTTCAATTCTACGTTTATTTTTACATTTTTCTCGAAGTGTCTTCTGCATCCTCTCAGTTGGGTAGCACCAACGATTTTGCACGGGCCCCCCCAATCTTGCCTCGGTCGGGAGATGCAAAATCAAATGCTGCATTGGATTAAAGAAGCCCGGTGGAAAGATCTTCTCTAACTTGCAGATCAACTCCGGCGCCAACTCTTCCATTTCTTCTAGCACGCCAGGCGATAGTTCTTTCGCACAAAGAACACGGAAGAAATAGCTGAGTTCTGCCAGTACTAGCCATTCATCCTCAGGGATGAAGCCACGCAACATCACCGGCATTACCCGCTCAATCCATATGTGCCAATCGTGACTCTTGAGACCAAATATCTTCAATTTATCAAGATTCGCTCCCCTCTTTAGATGCGCTGCATACCCATCGGGGAACATCAACTGCATTTTCACCCACAAGATAATTTCCCTCATAGCTGGCCTTCCAAGATTGAACCATGCCTTTGGCTTCGTCCAGTTCTGCTTTCCTTTCGGTTCTTTCATGTTTTGTAACGGCCTATCACATAGCGCCTCCAGATCGACTCTAGCCTTAGTATTATCCTTTGACTTCCCATCTATGCCGAACAATGTACCAAAAAGTGCCTCGGCGATATTCTTCTCAGTGTGCATCACGTCGATGTTGTGTGGGCAAAGGAGGTCTTTGAAGTAAGGCAGATCCCATAAGCATGTCTTGTGAGTCCAGGCGTGCTTAGAATTATACCCCTTGAAGTACCCTGGACGCTCTGGATCTGGCTCGAGAGCGTTTAACTGATCCAGGGTCTGTTGGCCTGTCAACGCAGGTGGTGCAGAGTTTTTGACAACTCTACCTCTGATGAAGTTCTTCTTGTCTTTCCTGAACTTATGGCGAGGATCCAGGAACTGTCTATGCATGTCGAAGCAAGAAAACTTGTGACCGGCCTGAAGCCAACGAAACTCAAGAGCTCCCTTGCATGTGGGGCACGGGAACCTTCCATGCACACACCAGCCAACGAATAGCGCATACGCCGGCAAGTCATGCGTCGAGTACATGTACCAGACACGCATTATGAAGTTCCGTTTGCTATAGGCGTCGTATGTATTGAACCCATTATCCCAGGCTTCTTGCAATTCTTCCTTAAGCGGCTGCATGTACACATTCATATTTTTCCCCGGATAGTTGGGCCCTGGAATTATCAACGTCAGGAAAATGTTCTTCCTTTGCATAATCTGTCCGGGGGGGAGATTGAGTGGAAAGACAAATACGGGCCAACAACTGTATTGGGCTACCGTCATACCAAACACACTGAACCCATCCGTGCTGATGCCGACTCGAGGATGCCTCGGATCTGCTGCTTTGTCAGCATGTAATTCATCAAACTTTTTCCACGCAACACCATCCGATGTGTGTACCATCATCAGATTCCCAACTGCATCTAGTTCGGTTCTTTTGCCTGTTTTGTGCCATGTCATCTGTCTGGCCGTCTCTTCGACCATGAAAAGACGTTGAAGTCTTGGTACGATTGGCATATACCGAAGAACACTAACGGGGATTTTGGTCTGTGTCTTCTCACCCATACCGTTGTCTACCACAACATACCTGGAAGACTTGCAAATGGGATAATAGTTCAAGTCCGCATAGTCAAGCCTAAATAAGGCACATCCTTTCTCACAGGCATGTATCTTCTCAAAGGGCATCTTCAGTGCACGGAGGATTTTGTCCGACTGGTACAGGTTTGCAGGCATTACATGGCCTTTGGGTAGAAAGCTTCCAAATACTGTCATCATTGCGTCGTAGCATTCTCTGCCCAAGTTGAACTGAGCCTTCAGAGCCATTACTTGTGAGATGGCATCCAACTGACAAAGCTCAGTGTGCTCGTGGAGCGGACGTTTTGAAGACTCCAACATTTCATTGAAGGCCTTTGCAGATTCCTCCATCTCCTCGTCCGAATCCCGAGCATCATCATAGTCTTGCACCATGTTTTCCATCCCGGTACCATGCTCGTCGGTGCGACGACGATCCACCTCAGCTCGGTCACGTTGGGCAGACTCACCATGATATGTCCACACCGTATAATCGGGCGTAAAACCACTCTTTTGCAGGTGTTTGCCCATTTCAGCCTCTGTCCTCTTTTCCCAATTGCCGCACCGAAAACAGGGGCACCAGGTTTTCCTCTGGCCATTTGCAAATGCGGCTTGCACAAACCCCTTGGTTTTTGTGAACCATTCAGCGCTCCATTTGTTCTTACCAGTGTGACCGGTATACATCCACGCACGATCACTCATCTTGACTTTCAGAGCTACTGGACACACAACAAATATATATATAATTCACCATGTATATATTCATCAGTTGATCTACTTTGTCAATTTTATTACGTCCATGCAACCTACACTCTAATAGGTAATGATAGGTCCTAATCCCACCCGAGTATGTGTAGATTGGGTTCATTTTCCCATGCTATGCTCCGGATCCGACGCAAAATTTCGGCAGCACCTCCCCGCTATTCTCCTGATACACGTCTCTGCAATAAATAGAGAGGATGTGTACCCGGAGAACAACAGGGGAGGCACTGACGAAATTTATGTGTCGGATCCGGAGCAAAGCATATGGGAAAACGAACCCAATCTACACATACTCGGGCTGTCCATGGATAGCGTTGGACAATTCGAAAGAATCAAGGTTATAAATATGCAAATGCATGCATATTTATAACTATAATGCTTTCGAACGGGAGACACATATTGGTTACGCATACTGATGATTCAAGACACATATATAGCTAGCTATCAAGTTTCATCGGCACGAACACCGAAACAGAGAAAATAATTAATGGGGGAGGAGGACATGTCATTTGTGCTCACCCACGAACGAAGGGGCAGAGCTCGTCAAACGCACGGCGAGGTCGTCGAACACCAAACCTCGCAGCGATGAAACAACTGCACATTTAAATCTACTCGATCAACACAATTATATATGATGTTTTTCATAACAAAATCGAAAAATATATGACCTAACTAATAATTCACAAATATATGACCCCGTCGGCCTCTGGAAGGCAAAAGAACACCTTTTCGGGAGGTGTCGGGGGTCGGGGTGTCATGTCGGTGTCGGGGTGCCGTGTCGGGGTCGGGGTGCTGTTTCGGGGTAGGGGGGTCGGGGTGTCGTGGTGTCGGGGTCGGGTTCGGGGTCAGGGGGTCAGGTGTCGGTGTGTCGGGGTGTGGTGTCGGGTCGGGGTGTCGGGTGTGGTGTCGGGGTCGGGGTATCGGGTCATGGGGGTCAGGGGGTCTCGGGTGGGGGGTGTCGGGTCGGGGTCGGGGTGTCGGGTGTGGTGTTGGAGTCGGGGTGTCGGGTCAGGGGGTCGGGGTGTCGTGTCAGGGTCTGGTGTCGGGGTGTCGGGGTCGGGGGGTCAGGGGTCGGGTGTCGGGGTGTGGTGTCGGGGTCGGGGTGTCGGAGTGTGGTGTCGGGGTCGGGGTGTCGGGTCAGGGGTTCAGGGGGTCGGGGTGTCGGGTGTGGTGTCGGGGTCAGGGGGTCAGGGTGTTTCCTTCTATCTTCTTCCTTCTTCTTCTTTCTTTCTCTTCTTCTTCTTCTTCTTCTTCTTCTCTTTCTTCTTCTTCTTCTTCTTTCATCTTTTTCTACTTCTTACTCTTTCTTTTCTTCTTCTTCTACTTCTTTTTCTTCTTCTTCTCTTTTTTTTTCATCTTTTTTCTACTTCTTTTCTTTTCTTTTTTCTTCTTCCTTTCTTTCTCTTTCTTTTACTTTTCTTTCTTTCCTTTCTTCTTCTCTTTTTTCTTAGCTCTTCTTTCTTACATTCTTCTTCTTTCTTTTTTTTCTTCTCTTCACTTCTTACTTCTTACTTCTCTCTCACTGCTTACTTCTTCTACTTCTTTTCTTCACTTCTTCTCCACTACATCACTACCTACACATACTTCTTTTCAACACTAACAGACACATGTAGCACTAAATCTAACACTAACACTATGTAGCACTAAATCTAACACTAACACTACACATATCCAGTACTAAATCTAACACTAACAATTAAACAGCAAAAAAATGAAAAACAGAAGAAAACAAAAGAAAAAAAAACTCACCGGAGCAATGGTACGGTCGGGCAGTGGGGGGCGGGTGGGCCGGCGACGTGGCGGCGCACCGGGGCAGTGGGACGGTCGGGGCAGTGGCCGGGGCGGGTGGGCCGGCACGTGGTGGCGCGCCGGGGCGGCGGGATGGTGGACGACGGGGCGTCGGCGGGTGGGGGTGGGGGCGGCGGGTGGTGGGGCGATGGAAGCGGGGCGGGGGCTGTGGGCGGGGCGCTCCGGGCGGGGGCGGTATGGTGGGTCGACGGGGCTTCGGCGGGTGGGTGTTGTTTCTTTTGTGTTTTTTTGCTAATTTGTCAAGCGTTGGCTGGTTCGGCTTCTTCGGTCTGCCTTCTCTTCTCCCATTTAGCTTCTTTCTTTCTTTTTTTTTATGCTTTTTTCTTTGGCTTCCTTTTAGGAGAGAGGGAGAGAAGAGAGAGTAACGGGCGGGGGGTGGGGGCTCGACCGGCCGTTAGTTACGTTAGCCTTTGCCGTCCGCTTTTTTTTATCTTTGCCGTCTGCTAGCAGACGGCAAAGAGGGGGGCCGTTAAGTTTTTCTAATCGGCTCGTTACTGGGGGGCACCTCTCTCTTTGCCGTCAGCCAGCTGACGGCAAAGAAGTGACAGATGGCAAAGACCGTTTTTGCCGTCTGCCAGTTGTTTGCCGTCTGCTTTTTGGTAGCTGATGGCAAAGACCTTCTTTGCCGTCTGCTAGCAGACGGCAAAGAACTGGCAGACGGCAAAATCCCTGATTCCAGTAGTGGAGGACACTTTACAAAAAATAATCGCTATGCAGGAGATCGAACTATCCATTCTACCACATTGACCTATGTCGGCCGCCTATCGAATAAATAAAGTCCCTTCGGTTCACTGATGTAAGACCGGTGAATTAGACGCCAATATATAGTATTATACATAACAATTACGGGTAGGGGCGAGAGGGGGTAGATCGACAACGCTCTTTCTTCTAGGGTTTGGGTGGCCTCAAGAGTTGGTCGGGCGAGCGGACCGGGAGAAAATTTTGAATATATGAGTCTTTTAACTCATTTTGAATATATGAACATTTTAACTTAGTAACTTGGTAAAATTTAACTAATTTCTATGAAGAAAAAAATATTCTATTTACAAAAAAGAAATCATCATAGGAACATTTTCTATATATATACATCCATCCATCCATCCATACATTCACATACATACATGGACCAAAAAATGCTATGAACAAAAAAATATTCTATGAAACAAAAAAAATCATCATATGAACAGTGTCTATATACATCCATCCATCCATACATACATACATGGACAAAAAAATGCTCTATGAACAAAAAAAATTGTATGAACAAGGCGGCGGCGGCTAAGCAGAGCAGAGCAGCGCCGGCGGCGGCTAGAAGAGCAGCGACGGTGGTGGCGGCGGCTAAGCAGAGCAGGGGCGGTGGCGGCTAGCAGAGCGCAGGGGCGGCGGCGGCAGCGCAGGGGAAGGGGCCGAGGAGCTCACTGGGGGTTGGCGTCGGGGCAGGGGGTAGCCGTGGGCGTCGGGGCAGGGAGCGGCGGCCCGCGTCGGGGGCGGCGGAGTAGCCTGGCGGCGTCAGGGCAGGGACGGCAACAGGGAGAGGCGGAGCAGCCTGGCGGCATCGGGCGTTTCAGCGTCGGGGGAGAGAATGGGGAGAAATTCTCTAAGTGCTGCTTATATGGTCACACCTTTGGTCTTGGTTGGTGGC
Source organism: Thinopyrum elongatum (assembly GCA_011799875.1). Classification (NCBI taxonomy): domain Eukaryota; kingdom Viridiplantae; phylum Streptophyta; class Magnoliopsida; order Poales; family Poaceae; genus Thinopyrum; species Thinopyrum elongatum. The sequence continues at coordinate 585,482,806 of CM022299.1, forward strand.
TCGAACCGGGACGAATGGCCCCCCTTTCGTCCAGGTTCGAGCCACCAACCGGGACCAAAGGTGTATTTTGCCAGGCGAAAGGGCGGGGAGCCCAGACCACCCTTTCGTCCCGGTTCGAGCCACCAACCGGGACCAATGGTCTATGCTGCCGCATCCAAAACTTTAGTCCCACCTCGCTAGTTGAGAGGGGCTCGGAGTTGTTTATAAGCGCTGTTGCTGCTTCCCTCTCGAGCTCCTCTCTACTACAGGCAGTAAATGCCTATCTGACGCCCCATTGGGCCTGCTTGCACTGCGGGCCTGCATCCTAGCCCATCTCTAGGGTTTCTAGTCGTATGCAGGCCGTGGTGGCTAGTAACTGGGCCTTTTTTTCATTTTTTGCATATGTTATGTTTTTTAATTTTTAATGTTATTTTTTGCATATGTTATTTTTATTTATATAATTTTAGTTGCATAAATTTTATATAAATTTAGTTGCATAAGTTTTATTTTTTATTGATTCTTTTTAGTTGATTCCTTTGCTATTAGAGTTTTATAAAAGCTTTTTAGTTTTCTATTAAAGTTTGTAACAAAAAATACTTTATGAAAATTCTTTTTACTATTAAATTTTTTAACAAATAAATACTTTGATAATTTTAGTTAATATTATTTTGATTCTTTTTAGTTGATTCTTTTTGCTATTGAAAAATATTATATTTAATTGATTCTTTTTAGTTCATTCTTTTTGCTATTAGAGTTTTATAAAAGCTTTTTAGTTCATTCTTTTCGCTATTAGAGTTTTATAAAAACTTTTTAGTTCATTATTTTTGCAATTAGTTCATTCTTTGAGCTAAATGACCCTGAAATTGAAAAGCAGTACAAATGAACTCTGAAAAGGGTGAAAGTTGGCATGGTATCATCATTTCACCCATATAGCATGTACTAAAAAGTTGAGAGAGTTACGGCAAAAACTGGATGCACTTCGTGTACAAAATGGACAATCTCTTTCGAAGTATCAGGGTTTCGGACGAAAGCTCATCTGTTACAAAGGCATTTCATTTTTTAACTTATTTCAACTCCAGACTTTTTGTGCGTTCAACATGCACCATTCAAAGCCAAATCATCAATTTTCAACCCTTTCTGACTTCATTTTCTATTTTTCATGGATTTACTGATTTTTTTTAGCTAAATGACCCTAAAAATGAAAAGCATAACAAATGAACTCTGAAAAGGTTGAAAGTTGGCATGTTATCATTATTTTACCCACATAGCATGTGCTAAAAAGTTGAGAGGGTTACGACAAAAACTGGATGCACTTCGTGTAAAAAATGGACAATCTCTTTCGAAATATCAGGGTTTCGGACGAAAACTCAGCTGTTACAAAGGCATTTTATTTTTTTTAACTTACTTCAACTCTAGACTTTTTGTGCGTTCAACATGCACCATTCAAAGCCGCATCATCAATTTTCAACCCTTTCTGACTTCATTTGCTATTTTTCATGCATTTACTGATTTTTTTTAGCTAAATGACCCTGAAATTGAAAAGCAATACAAATGAATTTCGAAAAGGTTGAAAGTTGGCATGGTATCATCATTTTACCCACATAGCATGTGCTACAAAGTTGAGAGGGTTACGGCAAAAACTGGATGCACTTCATGTACGAAATGGACAATCTCTTTCGAAGTATCACGGTTTCGGACAAAAACTCATCTGTTACAAAAGGCATTTCATTTCTTAACATGTAACTGCAGTGATATTCTAGATCAAAGCCATCATTAGAATAGTTTTGGAGAGAAAGTCTTCACTTTTTCTTCGCGTGTGTCCCTTGCTTATTGCGCCGTAACCATGGATAATCTTCATCGTTTAACAGGGTGCTTGGGTCAGCCTTCACTTTGAAGGAAGGAATTTCATGAAACTTTTCATAATCATCAGACATGTCTGTCTTGCACTCCACTCCCACGATGTCTCTTTTCCCTGAAAGAACTATGTGGCACTTTGACTCATCGTATAATGTATTCGCTTCCTGATCTTTTCTTTTTCTCGGTTTGGTAGACATGTCCTTCATATAGAAAACCTGCGCCACATCATTGGCTAGGACGAATGGTTCGTCTGTGTACCCAAGATTGTTGAGATCCACTGTTGTCATTTCGTACTGCGGGTCTACCTATACCCCGCCTCCTGGCAGATTGACCCATTTGCACCGAAACAAAGGGACCTCAAAATCATGTCCATAGTCAAGTTCCCATATGTCCACTATGTAACCATAATTTGTGGCCTTTCCCCTGTTGGTTGCTGCATCAAAGCGGACACCACTGTTTTGGTTGGTGCTCTTTTGATCTCGGGTGATCGTGTAAAATGTATTCCCATTTATCTCGTACCCTTGGTACGTCAATACAGTCGAAGATGGTCCCCTGGCCAACGAGTACAGCTCATCTCCAACAATGTTGTTACCCATGAGATGTGTTTGCAACCAACTGCCGAAAGTCCCGATGTGTTCACATGTAATCCAGTCATCAGACTGCTCCGGGTGTTTGGAGCGTAGAATATTCTTGTGTTCATTGACATACGGGATCACCAAGGTAGAATTCTGTAGAACTGTGTAGTGTGCTTGAGCCCAACAATGCCCGTCCCTACATATTATTGAATCCGCTTCTAGCGTGCCTTTTCCAGTCAGTCTCCCCTCATACCGTGATTGAGGGAGACCAATCGGCTTAACGTCAGGAATAAAGTCAACACAAAACCCAATGACCTCCTCTGTTTGATGGCCCATGGAGATGCTTCCTTCTGGCCTACCACGGTTACGAACATATTTCTTTAAGACTCCCATGAACCTCTCAAAAGGAAACATATTGTGTAGAAATACAGGACCCAGAATGGCAATCTCGCCGGCTAGATGAACTAGGACGTGCATCATGATATTGAAGAAGGATGTTGGGAACACTATCTCAAAACTGACAAAACATTGCACCAAATCATTCTTTAACCTTGGTAGGATTTCTGGATCGATTACCTCCTGAGAGGTTGCATTGAGGAATGCACATAGCTTCACAATGGCTAATCGAACATTGTCCGGTAGAAGCACCCTCAATGCAACCGGAAGCAGTTGCGTCATAATCATGTGGAAGTCATGAGACTTTAGGTTCTGGAACTTTTTCTCTGGGATATTTATTATTCCCTTTATAGTGGACGAGAAGTCAGACGGGACCTTCATACTGAGCAGGCATTTAAAGAAGATTTCCTTCTCTTCTTTGGTAAGAGCGTAGCTGGCGGGACTTTGATACTGCTTTGGATGCATGCCGTCTTTTTCGTGGACACGTTGCTGGTCCTCCCGTGCCTCCGGTGTATCTTTTGTCTTCCCATACACGCCCAAGAAGCCTAGCAGGTTCACGCAAAGATTCTTCGTCACGTGCATCACGTCGATTGCAGAGCGGACCTCTAGGTCTTTCCAAAAGGGTAGGTCCCAAAATATAGATTTCTTCTTCCACATGGGTGCGCGTCCCTCAGTGTCATTCGGAACAGATTGTCCGCCAGGACCCTTTCCATAGATTACTTGTAAATCCTTGACCATATCTTGTATGGCATCACCAGTACGGAGGGAGGGCTTCTTCCGGTGATCTGCCTCACCTTTGAAATGATTGCCTTTCTTTCTTAAGAGATGGTTGGTTGGAAGAAATCGATGATGTACCAGGTACACAATCTTCCTGCATTTGTCCAAATATATACTTTCGGTATCATCTAAACAGTGTGTGCATGCGTGGTATCCCTTGTTTGTCTGCCCTGAAAGGTTACTAAGAGCGGGCCCATCATTGATGGTTATAAACAACAACGCATGTAGGTTAAATTCCTCCTGTTTGTGCTCATCCCACACATGTACACTTTTTCATTCCACAGCTGTAAAAGTTCTTCAACTAATGGCCTTAGGTACACATCAATGTCGTATTCCCACATACTGTACAAGGACAACACATAAAACTATTCTGCTTGTTTGCCTCAGCCACTTCGAGAAAATTATGCATGCCATCAATGTACTCTGAGGTGCGTTGGTCACCGTACATCCATTGCCGGTTCATCTGCGTGCATTATATAATTAAGTGTATCAAAAACAATTACAATACATCATGAATAGAGAAGTGATCAAATTAATACAAGTTCATCATCACATTAAAACCAAAGTACTGTAGTGCTCAAATGTTATTACTGAAAAAATAAATACATAAAGTTCATACATAGTTCTCATAGAACAACATATAGCTCTCTAGCTAGAGCATCTAATTAAAACATACATTGAAACTAACATAGAACTATGTAAACCATTTAAATGCAACAACAAAAGCGATCATAATCGTAACTAAGTTAACAATTGATCCAACAGCATAATGATACCAAGCCTCATTATCAATGGCATATTTTCTAATCTTTCTAATCTTCAAGCGCATTGCATCCATCTGGATCTTGTGATTATCGATGACATCGGCAACATGCAACTCCAATTCCATCTTCTCCTGCTCAATTCTTTTCAATTTTTTCTTCAAGTAATTGTTTTCTTTTTCAACTAAATTTAACCTCTCGACAAGAGGGTCGGTTGGAATTTCCGGTTCACATACCTCCTACATAAAAACATCTATGTCACGTTAGTCGGCATAATTGTCATAAACACTAAATGAAACAAAGAGTAATAAAAGATAATATACCACATCCGAATCATAGACAGGACGAGGGCCGACGGGGGCAGATACCAAAACCATGGCACTATATAATAACAAACAATAATAAAAGTATGAAAATTATACAAGTATCTATCTAAATCATACAAGTAAGAATTTTTTCTTTTAAAAAGAAGGTAAGAACAAGAGGCTCACCACGGTGGTGCCGGCGACGAGATCGGTGCGGGCGATCGACGGCGGTGAGGACGGGGACGGGGACGGCACCCTACACATGTGCAGACTCTAAGAAGTTAATTTCAGCTCAAATGTGCATCTACATCAAAAGAACTCCCACATACACTCCTCCACTAAAACCCACAAACCACTCTACTTCTAGAGCATTTGAAATGAGCTAAACTAGCAGTGAGAGATGAAACGATGAAGTTGCTAACCTTTTAGAACACTTGTGTAGTTCGTGCACCGCCAAACCTAGACAAATCTTAGGGAAAATGTAGATTGGAGAGGAGAAAGATTAAGTGTGGCTCGGGCATTTCATCAAACACCTCATGTGCATAGAAGATGAGAACAGAGTAGCACAAAGCTCCCACCCTTCCACGGCCAAAAAACAGAGGAGATGGGGGGGGGGGGCATAGATATATATAGGCAAAACTTCAGTCCAAAACCGGGACTAAAGGCCAACCTTTGGTCCCGGTTCCAGCCACCAACTGAAACTAAAGGGGCTGCGTCAGGAGCGAGGCCCTTTAGTCCCGGTTCGTGTCTGGAACCGGGACCAAAGGGGTCAGACGAACCGGGACTGGTGCCTGCCTTGGCCCGGCCGGCGCCCTGGCCTCACAAACCGGGACTGATACACCATTGGTCCCGGTTCGTAACAGAACCGGGATTGATGCTCTTATTTGGCCCGGACCAAAGCCCTGTTTTCTACTAGTGATCATCCAAATTAATCGATCTAGTATGTGTGCTTAACCCTCTGTTGTGCCGTGCTCTAGTGCAACGCTCGTGGCCGCCTTGCATTTAGTTCTTCTTAAATGCATGGAGAGAGCGAATTGAACGGCAGTCGACGGGGTTCAGTAGTAAACATGAGGTGATCTAGCAGGATCTCTACTCCCTCCCTTCCCTTGGGAGTTGGGTGGGACGACCGGGTGCGGAGGACAACAGCTGCGAAGCAAGCCTCTTTACGTGTTTCACCTTGTGTAAAAAAATGTCCATGCGTGAAAATCAAAATGTTGATGTTGTCAAATGAAATGTCCAATCTTCCCCAAAAAATGTTCAATCAACTTTTACAATACATTTGATAGACAAAAAGCATTTTATATGAAAGAATATATTCATGAAGTATGTACATTGACGAAGTATGGGCCAACCAACTAGGATGGGGGTGAGGCTCTCTATCGATTACCTGCCAGAAAGTAAACCATGAGTCACATTCAAACAAATAAATAAAAGTATTGTCAGGACTGCCATACATTTTACTTTAGTTTTTTTTTCTGAGGACGAACTTAAAATATTCAACAAAATGCGTAATTGAATTTCAACCTTTTTGACATGTAAACTTTCTAAATGAATAAATGAAATGAACTTTCAAAAAAAATTCCCACAACTTTCAATAATATTTAAGAATTTAAAAAATCTCACAAACTTTCAATAAGAATTATGAAGTTTCAAATTTTGGTATTATATTTTTGAAAAGCCAGAACAAACTTTTTGAACCTTTCAACAATATTACACACCAACTTTCAGAATCTTCAATTGATTCAATAGAACTACTATATCATGGCTTCCTGCGGTGGTATCCTCCTCATCCTCTCCGGGTATGGCATGACAGGCACCAACTGTTATAACCTAGACACACGCCAACATACACCACTCAGGGTAACGACCGACGTGAAAATTCGGGGGATGTACCCACATCGCCCTACCGGTGAGTACCAGGTATTACTGGAACAACAGAAGAGGTACAACGACTCGTATAAAGGACAAATTGGCTTGTCTATCTTTGTGTTGGGCACCGAGTAACCACCAAGGTACATCGGATGGCCAGAGACATCAACTGTGTACTTCAACGCACCTGCCCTTGTGCGTGATAGCCTGCATTTGTATCCAATGGACCATCAGAGTGAAAGCGGTACACTACAATATCCCACTCAAAGCAAACCAGTAATAGTATTCGACTCCATAGCTGAGTCATTTTGGAGAATGCGTGCTCCAATTGTTCACAACGATTCATATTTCTTTGAGATGGATAATACACTCGCCATCTATACTCGTAACGGTGTCACCAAAATTCTGGATATATGTTTGTTGCAAAACTATGAAAGTGAGGTTTGGGACTTAAAGTACCAAATCAAATGCCGAATGCAGAAATCAGGCGGCGATTTGAAGGTTGTGATAACTATTGGCATGTGGCTGTTGTTCCAATGGATGGGTGTGTGTTCTTGCCGGTCAGTTTGCATATATGTGTGCATCACATTGATTGTGATGGCAAATGAGTTGACAGTTTCCATCATGGTGGCGGAATGCTTCTTATGTCACGCTTTCGGCTCAAACAAACTCTTGTTTCACACACTTTTTTACGACCGTAAATGGTTAATTATGTCGTGAATGATTCACCTTTTGTCTAATGGTTGTTGAGGGTGAGGCAGTGCTTCTTAACTGCCTCGATATTGTATTCTCATGAGCTACAATGTATATGTATGAATTGTGTTGGAGTATAACTTTCGGCCCTCTCCCATAGCTTGAGCTTTTGGGTGAACTAGCTGGTGCGTGCAGTTCTACATGGTATCAAAATTGTAAGACGACTCAGATCATCGCGGGCTTGACAACGGGAGGGATGGTCTCCGAGAAGTCAACGCCGGCACGCTGTGAAAATCCATGAACAACATAGCAAGCCTTGTACCTGTCGAGCGAGTCATCTGGCCGAAAGACCCATTTGCCGAAGATGACATTGGCGCCAGGGGGACGAGGGACCATAGTCAAAGTCTGGTTGGCGACGAGGGCGTCGTACTCGGCGCGCATAGCAGCAGTCCAGTGCGGGTCGCTCAATGCAGACTGAACCGAGCGCGGGACCGAAGAGATGGTCATGACGCTGAGGTTGTGATAGCACGGGTTCGGTTGATAGATCCCGTCCTTGGCACGCGTCGTCATGGAATGATGAGGCGGCGGCGGAGGCGGCCGAGGATAGCGACGGTGAGGAACCGCAGCTGGTGGCGCAGGAGGCGGCAACGGAGGCACCAAAGGATCGGCTGAGGGGCCGAGGACGGTGACGGAGGTGTCGAGCCAAGAGGTCTTGAGTTCAAGACCCGGCACAATTAAATTCCAGCTCACTTTCGGTCCACGTTTAGGCCTGAGGGAGTACACGTGAAGGGAGTGTTGACGTATAAATGCATAGCCCACCTTTCTCCATCAGCTTGAGCTCATGAGTGAAATGGTTAGATGCATAAACTTGCAATCAAGAGGGTCTGGGGTTCAAAACCAGTAAACACAATAAATAATTACGGCTTGCCGCCGCTTTCGCTGCCCTCCAAAGCGGTGAACTAGCTACTGCATGCAGTTTATTGCGGCTAGCCCCCACTTTCGCCGCCCTCCAAAGAGGTCTCCAAAGGGGTGAACTGGCTAGTGCATGCAGTTTATTGCGGCCTTGCCCCCACTTTCGCTGCCCTCCAAAGAGGTGAACGGGCTAGTGCGTGCAGTTCTATAAATGCAATCAAGTATGAGCCTTCTTTGTGCGCTGATTTATACAGTTTATTACCAAAACTTCAAAAGCCCTGGCCATTGGTAAGTGGTTGCACAAAAATTGATTAGTCATTTTTTTCCTGCTTTTGAAGTATTTATCTCTTTTTAGTCTTGGGTGGGGAATTGACTTTTGCTATATTTTATTTAACCATACTTCTTACTCGTACTCAACCGAAAGCAACCTATATGCCTCGTGTCCTTTTGAACTGAAGAATTAACTTGACCTTTTTATCCAGTGGTCTTCCAATCAATATTTCAGGCTGTCCCCTCTTTCCAACCTTTGTTGTACATGCCGATGAAATGAGGCAGATTTTCCTCTTTGTTAACTTGCAAGGTGCGGCTGAGCTTTAGAAGACCTTGGAGTGAGGAATACTCGTTAACTTCTAAAGGTTGAGTCACACGCTGGACCTTCGTGAGATTTTAATGAGTGGGGGTATGTTCACTTGGACTAATAATCATGACAATCCTACCTTGAAGAAGCTTGATGGAGTTTTGATATTCTTGATAACCCATAAGTATAGGGGATCGTTTGTAGTCTTTTTCGATAAATAAAAGTGTCGAACCCAACGAGAAGCTAAAGACAGAATAAATATTCCCTTAAATTCTATCGACCACCGATACAACTCTACGCACACTTGATGTTTGCTTTACCTAGAACAAGTATGAACTATTTTGCAAGAATAAAACTACGAATACTTTGCGAGAAAAAACTACGAATAAATTGCGAGATAATAAAAATAGATAGCTTTTGTCAACAAGAAAGTTATTTGTCCCTAGGCAATTGATAACTAGACCGGTAATCATTCTTGCAATTTTATATGAGGGAGAGGCATGAGCTAACATACTTTCTCTACTTGGATCATATGCACTTACGATTGGAACTCTAGCAAACATCCGCAACTGCCAAAGATCATTAAGATCGTGAAACCCAACCATAGCATTAAGTATCAAGTCCTCTTTACTCCCATACGCCATAACTCCCAAACTTGGGTTTACGCTTCTGTCACTCACGCAACCCACCATAAGAGAATCATGAACATGTTGTAACACCCTACAGCGGGGATCCCTCATGTTTGCGTGACATGAAGGGCACTGTAGGACTGCACCATAAATAAAATATACACTCATACCAACCAAGATCACGATTAGCCCACAGGACAAAACGAATCTACTCAAACATCATAGGATAGCCAAATATCATTGGGAAATAATATATGGAGTTGAGCACCATGTTTAAGTAGAGATTACAGCGGGAAAAGAGGTGTTACACCGCTGCATAGAGAGGGAGAAAGTTGGTGTTGATGGTAGCAAGATTGTTGATGTAGATCGCCGTCACGATCCTCGCCCCGGCGGCACTCCGGCGCCACCGGGAGAGAGGGGGAGAGAGCCCCCCTCCATCTTCTTCTTCCTTGGCCTCCCCCCTAGATGGGAGGAGAGTTCTGTAACACCCCCAGTGGTTAGCCACAGTAATCCCATTTTGATTATGCCATGTCATCATGATTATCAGTGCCTAAACCTCATTCGCATCATATTGCATTTCAACTCCTAAGTCAAATTCAAATTTAAATGAAAGTGAAATATAAAAGTTGTCCAACATAAAAACTAAAATGTTCGATAAATAACACATATTGCAGAGACCATTCTAAAATTGTAACCAACATTTACTAAATTGGGTAAGTGACTCAAACCACCTCAAACAATGGCTGAAAATAATATTTAGTAACCTTTTAATTTATTTAAAACAAATATGAAATGATGTTTTGCCCAAACTAATTTTAGGTGTTAGGGAATAAAGCACTGGTATTTATGGACTAGGTCTCCCTTTTTACAAAAACCATTTGGGGCCTGAACAATTAACAAAACAGAAAAGAAATGAATAAAGAAAAAGAGAAAGAAGCCCACCGCCGCCTGGGCCTAAGTGGCACAGTGGCCGGCCCAGCCCACCCCGCACCCTCTACCTCGCTCACTGCTCCCCCTCGCCGTTGTCGTCCCCACGCGCGCGCGCGCACACCCGCAACCCGGCCCCCCTCGCTCCCTGGACGACAGCGCGCTGCCGCGCCCTCCGTGGAGGTTAAGGGTAGAGCCCCACGCCCCCCTGGTTTCCTCTGGCCTCACTCTCCCCCACGTTCTCCCTCTCTGTCTCGTCCTCCCCGCGCCACCGAACACGCCCGCCACTGCCGTCGCCATGGACGCCGCCACCGACCTCCCCCTCGCCTGAGATCGCCTCCAGGAGCTCCGTGGAGCTCGACTCCTTCGACTGCCCGCACAAGCTCGACCGGGAGGCCCTCCTCCGCCGCACCTGCGTCGTCCCCTTCCTCGGATCGCCGCCGCCGTTCTCCTCCGACTCCGGCCGCACCACGCCTCCCCCGAGCCCACGTGAACGGCTACGCTCACTGTGAGGATCCCCTCCCTCCTCTGCTCTTCTTCTGGCTCGCCCGCTCGCCGTGGCTGCCTCGCCGCGTGTGACCGCTCCGGCCGCCGCGGCGCTTGCTCCGTCCGGTCGCCTCGCTCGACGTTTCGGCCTGGCTTTTGCTCCGTTCGTCACCGCGTCGATCACTGGTTCAAATGGCGTAGTTGGCGCGCGCAAAAACCCCCTCGAAGCACCGCCCGCACCACTCACCGGAGCACATCTCCGCCACGCTCGTCGCCGGCACCTTTTCCGGTCACCATTGCCCCCGCCACCACCACCGTTCGACGCACGACACACGTGCGGTTCGAACGCGCCCGGCCGCACGCCAAACGGCGCACCACAGCTCGATCCCGCCGGTCGCCGGCGCTCTGCCGCCGTCTCTGGCGAGCGCCGGGGTGGTTCCGGTGGGTCTGGCCGACGTGGCCGCCACGTGGACCTCCCCGGGCCCCACTGGGCCGATGACATGTGGGCCCGTGGGGCCACTGTTGACCGTTGACCTGGTCAACTGGTCTGACTAGTGGGCCCCATGGCCCTGTTAATTAAGTGCTAATTAAATGTTTAATTTAATTAGTTTTAGTTAGATGTCTCAATGACATGTGGGCCCCCCCTGATTAGATTAGTTTAGATTCAAAACTAACTCTGGATTAACTCTGTGTCAATGACATGTGGGTCCCCCGTGTCAGTTTGACCCAGTCAACTCCCTGTTGACTGCTGATGTCAGTATTGCGTCATGCTGATGTCATCAGACACTGTTCTGGATAATGTTGATTTAATAATAAAAATAAATTCAAAAAAAGATTAAAACTTTAGAAAATCATATAAAATAATCCGTAGCTCAGATCGAAAAACTTTGTACATGAAAATCGCTGAGAACGACGAGACGAATCCGAATACGCGGTCCGTTCGTCCGCCACACGTCCCTAACTATCCGAACGTGCAACCGTTCCCCTTCGGTCATCTGTCTGACAAATGTCCGGAACCGGGAAAACATTCCCGGATGGATCCCCCCTTCCTCGGTGAAGTGCAACCATACGTTAGGACACACCCGGCACTTCACATTGTCATGTCGTACTTTGTGTTGCTCATGTTTGCTCTATATTTATACTGTTTCCTCCCCCTTTTCTCTCTCGATAGCCCCCGACCCCGACGTCGTCCCCGAGACTGACGCAGCTCCGGAGCCCGAAGACACTATTGACAACCTTGCCCTTGCCGTCGAGCAACCAGGCAAGCCTCCCCCCCCCCCCCCCCTTGATCATCCCGATATCGCCCATTCTAATTTCCCATGCTTGCATTAGAATTGCTGCTGCTACTGCTTTACCTATTCTGATGCATAGCCTGTTTATTGTAACCTGCTGTTGATAATTACCTGCATATCCTAAACTGCTTAGTATAGGATGGGTAGAGACCTATCAGTGACCCCACTTATCCCGAATGCCCCGCTGGATTATCAGAAGACCCGATCAACGGGAATTGAAGACCAAGCCCCGACACCGCACATCACCCCCCTTAGTTGTAACGACACTGCAGCGTTACTATCGAGTGCCGAGGGTGAAACCTCTTGTAGCACTCCTGATGTTAACTCTGTAGAGTAGCTATTCGGTCGTGGTCATCGAGGGTGATTCCTCCTTCACCGCTTCCGATAATGACGCTGTCGTGCAACACATCAAGTGTGAACCCAGAGAGGGTGATTCCTCCGAGTTCACCTTGACGGATACATCAAGTAGGAATCCAACGAGGGTGATACCTCGGATTCCCCTGATGTTATGGACACACGGATACTTGGACTTTACACTGTTACTTGGATAGGCGGGTCGACCCTGAGGGGTACCCGCGTGCGCCTGAGAGGCGAGTGTTGTGAAGACGGGTACCTGTATGGTGCCCGAGTGATGAATACGAGGTGCGGCCGGGCATTCTTAACCCTTGAAGCAAGTCCTCGAGACGGGGAGACGGGGTCACATCTTTCGTGAGTCTCTGCTCGTTACCGCAAGCCCTAGTCCATTAACGATTTGGATATTTGATCCGAGCAGGCCTCTGGTCTGATAGCACTAACCATCACGTGGGCATAGTATGGGCGTTCTGCATCGTAGCATCAGCCGAAAGCTCTGTCAGACGTCTAGTTCAGCCTTGCGGCCGGGACGGACCGGCGCCCCCCTGGTGCCTGGCTTCCCCCTGCACGCAACGACTCGGAGTGCACAGGGCGATGGCCCAAGACCTCTGAGCGCTTAGGATGTAGACCGACGGGGACCTCTCTGCTGAGCTCTAGGTAGGGTTGCGATGTGTCGTTTGGCCGAGGCCGGGCATGACCCAGGAAAGTGTGTCCGGCCGGAGTTAATCGAGCGTGTTGGGTAAGTTGGTGCACCCCTGCAGAGAAGAACACTTCTATCGATAGCCGGTCCTACGGTAAAGGACACTCGGAGTTGTATCCTGATTGATACAATTTTAGAACTGGATACTTGGATATATGGCTCTGGGATTGCTTCTCGCAGGGAGTCGAGAAGGGATCTCAGGACGAGGTTGATGCTTGTATGGCTCTGGGATTGCTTTCTCGCAGGGAGACGAGAAAGGATCTCTGGGTGAGGATGAGACTTAATGATACTGCTACATTATATTGTACTGTTCTACTCTCTTCTACTGCTGCAAGACCGCTGAAGATGCTAGTCTTCGATAGGACTAGTCCTTCTCTCTATTCTGGCATTTCTGCAGCCCAGTCCACATATACAGCCTTCCCTTTGAAAATGTTGCATATGTAGTATAGATCCTTGCTTGCTGAGTACTTCTGAGTACTCACGGTTGCTTTGTTTTCCTTTTCTCCCCATATCAGTTTGTCGCGGCCAGAGGACGGAGCCCCCTGAGACAGATACCCCGTCGAACGACTACTACTTCGACCCCGAGGATGGATACTGCTACGAGTTGACTGAAGACCAGGAGTAGGATCGGGGGGTCCCAGGCAGGAGGCCTACGCCTTTCGATCGTAGTGTTTTATTTTGCCCCGCCTTTCTAAAGGCCTTTCTGTTTCTCTTTTAATATCTGTACTCAAATATCTGATGCTTCCGCTGACGCTTGTTCGCAAGCTTATGTATTCGAGCCCTCGAGACCCCTGGCTTGTAATATAAAGCTTGTATGACTTTATTTATGTTTTAGAGTTGTGTTGTGATATCTTCCCGTGAGTCCTTAGGCTTGATCGTGTGCATTTGCGTGTATGATTAGTGCACGATCGGGCCGGGGGCGTCACAAGTTCCCCCTCTGGTTCATGGCCTCCATGGCGGCGGAGGGGCAGGAGCCCCTCCAAGATTGGATCTCCCTCTCTGTTCTCTTCTCTTTTGCGTCCCTGTTTTCTAGCCGAAAACCGTTTCTTATATTCACGGAGATCCGTAACTCCAATTGCGCTGAGATTTTAACACGATTTTTTTTCGGATATAAGCTTCCTTGCGCCCGAAGTAGAGCTCCAACCGACATTTGAGGAGGACACAACCCACCACACCGCGCCAGGGCCCTGGGGCGCGCCCTGGTGTCTTGTGGTGGTCGTGGGCCTCCGTTTGCGTTGATTCCACCTCCCAAAAATCAAATATATTCCAAAATAATTCTCTGTAAATTTTTATCGCGTTTGGACTTCGTTTGATATGGATATTCTGCGAAACAAAAAACATGCAACAAGCAGGAACTGGCACTGGGCACTAGATCAATATGTTAGTCCAAATAAATCATATAAAATATTGCCAAAAGTGTATAAAAGTTGTATAATATTGGCATGAAACAATCAAAAATTATAGATACGACGGAGACATATCAGTCCTCTTCTTGGGAAGACGTATTTCCCTTAGTTTCTGTTAGAAAGTTGGTTCGAGAACTTTCTGACCATAATCCCCTGATTCTTGATTGTGGTATGTCGGTTAAACCTACCCCTGGTAATAGAGAATTTAAGTTTGACATTGCATGGTTAAAGAACGACCAGTTTCTTCCGGCTGTTGAGAGCATATGGAATAAACCTGTTAACAGTGAGGATGTAATCGATGTTTTAAACATTAAGCTAAAGAGGTTTAAAAAATACTTTAAAGGATGGGGGTCCAACCTGTTTGGTCATAACAGAAAAAGAAGGTATGAGCTTCAAACTGACCTCTTGGTCCTTGAAAGTTTAGAAGAGCTCACTCCTTTAACCACCGAGCAATATTTACAAAAAGTGAGCATCCAGGCTGAGCTCCATGAGCTATATGCTGTTGAGGAGCTCCATTGGTTTAAACTGACCAGCGAGAGGTGGCTTATTAAAGGGGACAATAACACAAATTATTTTCATAGAA
Source organism: Thinopyrum elongatum (assembly GCA_011799875.1). Lineage (NCBI taxonomy): Eukaryota > Viridiplantae > Streptophyta > Magnoliopsida > Poales > Poaceae > Thinopyrum > Thinopyrum elongatum. The sequence goes on from CM022299.1 coordinate 585,497,881, forward strand.
CTGCTAATGGGAGGAAGCGTAAGAAAATGATTCATTCTTTGAGTGGGGATGAGGGGGTTATCGAAGAAACAGATGCCTTGTTACAACATGCTACGGCCTATTATAAAGATCTTTTTGGCCCTGCTCCTGGCAATCTCTTTCCTATTTCCCCTAGTCTTTGGAGTGACGAGGATTAAATTGATGCTAATGATAATGAGTTGCTCACTAAACCTTTCACTATGGAGGAGATTAAGAATGCCCTTTTCTATATGGATTCCAATAGGGCTCCAGGTCCTGATAATATTCCAATCGAATTTTATCAGCATTGTTGGGATATTGTTAAGTTTGATGTGTTCAAAATATTTGAGAAATTTCATGAGGGATCTTTAGATGCCCAAAGGCTTAACTATGGTGTAATCACACTATTACCAAAACTTTCTGAGGCCAATATGATTGAACAATATAGGCCCATTTGTTTACTTAGATGCATATATAAGTGGATTACAAAAACCCTTGATCTGAGAGCGGACCCTTTCTCTGCTAAGCTTTTTAGTATCCACCAGAATGGTTTTATTAAAAAGAGATTCATTGTGGATGGTATCCTCTCCCTTCATGAGTTATTACATCATGCTCACGTCAAAAAACAAGTTGGCATTGTGCTTAAACTTGACTTTGAAAAAGCATACGACAAGGTCAATTGGGATTTCCTTATTGCCTGCCACCAAGTAAGGGGTTTTAATGATAAGTGTTGTAATTGGGTGAAACAAATTTTGCATAATGGTACTGTTTCTATCAAACTCAATGATAAAGTTGGCTCGTATTTTCAAAGTGCGAAGGGGGTCAGGTAGGGGGACCCATTTTCTCCTTTCCTGTTCAATATGGCTGTTGAATGCCTCACTAAAATGATTCTTACTGCTCAAGACAAGGGGTTGATTGTTGGTATGGCTCCTGATCTCAATGATAAAGGGGTTGCGGTGTTGCAATATGCCGATGACACGATCCTTTGTGTCAATCATGATAAGGATAAAGCTATAAACCTTAAACTTTTACTCTATATGTTTGAGCTGATGTCGGGTCTTAAGGTGAACTACTCTAAGAGCAAAATCTTCTCTGTTGGGAGTGACAATAGTATAACTGAATTCTATTCTGATATGTTTGGCTGTCCTGTGGGGAACTTACCCATTAAATATTTAGGGGCCCCGGTTTCCTTTGCTGCTTTAAAAACTTGTGACTTGGATTTTCTGGAAGCTCGAATGATTAGGAAACTTGATGCGTGGGTCGGTAATTCAACTTCTTCTGGGGCCAGGTTGACCTTGGCAAACTCCAGTCTATCGGGCATTCCTTCGTATATTATGTATATGTTTTTGTTGAATAAAACCACGCTCAAAAAGCTTGATAAACCCCGTAGACGCTTCTTTTGGGAGGGTAATGGTGGTAAAAGGAAGTACCATATGGTGAGATGGAAAATCATTTGTAGATCGAAGAAAAAAGGTGGTTTAGGTGTTTTGGATCTGGAGAAGCAAAATATTAGTCTTATGACCAAATGGTGTTGGAAGCTTGAAACTCAAGATGGGCTTTGGCAACGCATTGTTAAAGCCAAATACTTTAGGAATCAATCTGTTGCCTCTGTTCAACCCAGATTTAGTGATTCCCCCTCTTGGAAAAGTATTCTCAAGGTGAAGGACATTTATATGGCTGGAAGGAAAATTATTTTAAATAGTGGGAATCTGACTAGATTTTGGCATGATCCCTGGTACAATAATCAGTCCCTTGCTCTCCAGTTCCCTCGGCTGTATGATTTGTGTCAAAATCAAAAATGTACCATTGCTGCTTTTGTTGGGGATGATTGTGTGATCCCTTTCCGCAGAAGATTGGTAGATGGGCTCCTTACTCAATGGAATGATATCGTATCTGAGGCTCGAAAACTTCAATTAAATTCTACTCCTGATAGGATTATCTGGTCTCTTAATAAGAAAGGTTTCTTTACTACTAAATCTGTTTATAATTGGTTAGAAAGAAATATTGTTGGTGCTGATAATAAGTGGATTTGGGATGCTCCTGTTCCCTTGAAGATAAAAATCTTTATGTGGCAGACTTTCCGTAATGCGCTCATTACTCGAGATAATCTGAAAAAGCAAAAATGGTTGGGGGATCCCAGATGCTCTTTTTGTTTTGAACAGGAGACCTCCAGGCATTTATTTTTTGATTGTCATATGGCTAAAATGGTGTGGGGACCGTGGGCAAGGTCATGGGCGCGGGATGCGTACCTACTAATCTTTGGCAAAGCTTGTCGTGGTTCTATGCCTTTCTTCCTGGTGGTCACAAATTTTATATGATGGGAATTGCAGCAATTTGCTGGGGGGTGTGGACTATTAGGAACAAAGTAACCTTTGACGCTCATGTGGTGAGATCCCCTGTTGGTACTATCTTCACAATTTGCACTTATTTGATGTACTGGTCAGGTTTACTCAAAGGTGATGGCAAGGAAAAGCTAAACAGTGGGGTTCAGATGCTTATGAAGGAGACATCTCATCTAGCGTCACTTCTGGTTCCGACTGGTGATGATGGTGTGAACATCTAGAGTGGAGAGAAGACGATCATATAGCAAAAATGTGCTTGTCTGGAGTCTGGAGCGGGGCTGGAGCAACTCATTTGCTTCGTTTTTTTTCGTATACTTTGCCTGTAGTTGCTTATCTGTTTGGGATGTTGTGTGGCAGCTTGTGTCCTGTTGAGTGGATCATTTGAACTGTTGTATCAGCTTGGGTGTGCCCGGTTTTTTGCCTTGTAGCTGGAGAGTTCAGGAAGTGACAAGGTGAAGTTCCAAGCTGGGGATAAGAAGCTGGCCCAGGTTACTGCTGCTTTGGCAGACAAAGGCAAACCCTCGTGGCAGATTTCTTCTGGGAGATGGAGCTGGAGTAGTTTAGCCTTTGCTCCACTGGGGTTTGATGCCCGCTGGGTTCTGTAGTTCTTTTGGGCAGTTTCTGCTGCTTGTGATACTTTGGTAGCCCTCTCCAGGATGCTTTGGTGGGCAGTGGTTAGTGTCGCCAGGTTTTCGCCCCATGGTGGGTGATCCGTTTTAGGATCATTTCACAGTGGGTTTCCTGGCGGTGTGCCAACTCGCTCCCCCCTTTCGGTCCCCTTTTACAATAGTTTTGTTCAGTAGTTGCTCCCTTGATGGTGTGTGACAAAGCTGTTTCGAACAACTAGACTGATGTATTTCCGTTGATTGCAAAATTAATGGAAAGGGGTGTGAGCCTGGTTGGAAAAAAAATATAGTATGAATCTATTGCACCATTTTCTGCTGCATTACATGGAAAATATCTCTTATCAATTCCCTTTTACCTGCTCAACTATTTTAAGGGTTGCTTACTCCTTTAAGGGATGTTCGATATTAACATAAGTTTGGGAAAGAAATATTGTTGTACTAGACATACAAAATGCTTGTCATTGCCCAGCTCATCTGTCACACTGTGTTTATGTCTGAAGCAGGACACCACCAGGCCAATTGTTTGATGACTGACCAAGAACACTCAGATAATTTGCTACTCCCTCCGTTCCAAAATACTTGTCGTGGTTTTAGTTGAAGAGTACTTCATGTATTGTGTGCCACTGTAGAGTAGTTTCTCAGCTGCTCGAAGCCAGGCAGCCTGGTGTCAATTTGCTGCGGTTGGCATGTTCTTTTCAGCAAGAGGGAAAATAGCTGTGTGACACTACAGATGTAGAAGTAATGAAGCACTCTGATCATTCGTTAGAATAAACTTGCACGCACATTACTTTTGGATGTATTATCTGTCGCTGCATGGTAACTGGTCAGCTGCTGACGTTTAGTCCGCTCAATATCAATTTGTGTGACTGGCATGGCTTTTTGGGTGAGAGGGATTAATATACTGGTGACATAATATTTGGAGTGTCTGCCGGGTTACATTGTACACCACAGATTGATACAGTACATAATCTAAGCAGTTCCATCATCCAAATTAATCGATCTATAGTACGTGTGCTTAACCCTGTGTTGTTCTGTGTTCTGGTGCAAAGTTCGTGCTCGCCTTGCATGCTGTTTTTTTAGAGCTCGCGGACTAAATGCATGGTGAAAGAGCGAGCAAATTGCACGGCTGTCAGCGGGGTTCAAGTAGCAAGCACGAGGTAATCTAGGATTTCTCCTCCCTCCATTGTGATTTGTTTTACATGCTCCATTGGGAGTTGGGTGGGGGACTGGGTGTGGATGACTGCAGCTTCGAAGCCAACCTCTTTTATGTGTTTCACCTTATGTGAGAAAATGCCCATGTATGACAGTCACAATGTTGATGTTGTCAAACAAAATGTTCAATCAACTTTTAAAATACATTTGATAGATATTTTTTAGGCGTAAATACATCCGATAGATAAAAAAGTACTTCATATGGAAGACTATATTCATGAAGTATGTGCCCACATTGAAAAAGTATATATGGGACAGCCCACTAGCATGGGTGTGACGCTATACGTCGACAACCCCTGCCAGAAAGTAAACCAACGGTCGCATTCAGACAAATAAATATAAATATTTTGTTGGGCCTGCCATACATTTTACTTTAGCTTTTTTTTTCTAGAAGAACCATATGTCGAAATGACCTTCTAAGATAAAGTGAGAACATTCAACAAGAATTGGCATTGAATTCCTTTTTTAACGTTTGAACTCTCTAATGAATAAATGAACTGAATTTCAAAAAAATTAACAAACTTTCAATAACTATTTTGAAGTTCCAAATTTTGGTAATAAATTTCCGAAAAAGCCAGAATAAACTTTTGGAACCTTTCAACAATATTATACAACAACTTTTAGAATCTAGAATTGACTTTGAAAAATACTCACAAACTTTCATTAATTTTTACTTTCAAGAGCAGGAATCATAGTTTTAAATAGCCGGCTATAGCCCCGCTATAGCTCCGCTATAGCTGTTTGAGCATGTTGCTGCTAAATGATTTCATGTACAATTTGCCGCTATAGCTTCGCTATATCCCCGCTATAGCTGTTTTTAAGGGTTGCCGCTATATGCCATAGCCTGCTATTTAAAACACTGGCAGGAATACACTTCCCAAAAATTTGAAACAAAGTGTCAGAAACAGTGAACAACCTTAACAAAAACTTTTCAAAATTGAAGTTGCATTGTCTGACTTAATCTAGAATTACAGAAAGTTCCAAACGGTTTAAACGGAAAAAAATCAAAACGGGAAGCAAATAAGTTTTTTCTCGTCCCCCTGACGTCGGGCACTGCAGATTTGGGGAGTACCAAGGGAGGCACAACGTACGGTCCAACGACACGCCTCCAAAGAATGGTGGGTTGGCGTAGGGGTGTGCCCGGGTGGCAATTGGAAAGGCAGGCACGGAGCTGAGCACAAGCTAGGAGGAGATCTTCAGGTTGGAGCTTTGTAGGGGTGGAGGGCGACAAGAGCACCAGAGGTGGAGCGTGGAGGTGGCCGCCTGATCTCTCTCTCTCTCTCTCTCTCTCTATCTCGCTCTCTCTCCCACCCCCTCCCTCACGATCAATTCAGTAAAAAAAAGTACACTAAACTAATGGAAAATATATTTTACTGAGATAAATGACAACATCCCTAATAACAAAACTGAAGTAATCCAAGGACACTGTTTAGCCGTATTTTCAATGTTAAAAAAAAAACTAAAGTAATACAAGGCCAGTGTTTAGGCGTATTTTCAATGTTCATATTTGGACAGGCGTATTTTGAAAGTTCTTTACAAACTGCAAAACGTACATGGCTAAGCCCAGCCCAAATCTGTCCATAGTTTCCCGAAAGGAAACGTTCACGTCCATCAAAATAAAAAGAACGGGAACTTTCAACACGACTCCTCAGATCCGCTCGTTCCTTATGGAAAAAAAACACTCATCTCGTAACTGGAATCCAGAGAAGCTGTGATGGAAACCCTACCGTCGACCAAGGCAAAGACCGCAAGGAGATCCCGGAGGAGAGCGACACATCACCTTCGTGGCCTCCCGGAGGAGATTGTCACCTGGGAGATCCTCGTCCGTCTGCCCCCCAAAGATCTGCTCCGCTGTCGCGCCGTCTGCCGCACCTGGCGCCGGGTCACCTCCGCCCGTGACTTCCTCCACGCCCACCACGGTCGCCAGCCATCCCTCCACCTCCTCTATGGGTCCAGATATGGCGGCGGCCGCCGCCACGGAGACATTCTCGCCTTCGACAACCAGGCCGCCACCACGGCTGTCCAGCTCCATACCGTTGCCCGGCTTGACGAGTACTTCAATGTCGAGGCCTCGTGCGACGGCCTTCTCATCGTCACCGGGTATGGCAAACCTGGCACCTACTTCTCCTTCTGTTGTAACCCGGCCACTCGTCAGTATGTGCCGATTGAGATAGAAGGAGACCTTTACATCATGGGGATGTACTCACATCACCCTACCGGCGAATACCGGCTGCTACTGCAACGGAGATACACGAATTTGCCTGAAAAGCGAATGGGCTTCTATGTCTATTTGCTGGGATCTAACCAGCCACCTAGGTACATCGGGTGCCGAGATACAGCGTTGGGGCCCTTCAGCGTACCTGCTCGGGCGCATGATAGCCTGCATTGGTATAAAAGTAAAAGTCAAGTGATAATAGTATTCAACACCATAGCTGAGTCGTTTAAGCAGATGTGTGCTCCAACTATTCCAAGTAACCAACACATCCCACATATCTTTGAGACAGATGGCACTCTCGGCATCCATAGCCGTGACATTGCCATGCATACTAGTATTAATATATGGGTGATGCAGAACTATGAAGATGAGGTTTGGGACTTGAAGTATCAAATCAGATTGCCAGTTGCAGAAATCAAGGGGCTGCTTGAAGAATGTGATGCATATTTTTATGTTTTTTTCGATAAAGGACATATCATTGAATTGATTTATCAAGGTGATACAACCGCATCTAAAGAATGCCGGCCTCTGCATAACATGATGCACACATCCAACAAGTCCAAACAACCAAAAATAAACATTGTTTTGCAGCAAAAGTAAATCAATCCAGCCTAGGGTGGGGCAGATCCTATACGGAGATTACACCGCCATCCATGGTGGGAGAAAACCTCCCTGGCCGTACGCTCCAGCCGTGTAGACACCATCATAAAGAGGTCTCTGTCCTCCGACTTCTGCAGAATAGACCAAGTACGGAGCCATCGCGTACATGCATGAATAACCTGCACAGGAGAGGAAACACATTTATTATTAAAAACCACATCATTCCTGGTAAGCCACAATGCCCAGCATAAGGCAGCCGCCCCCACAAGAATATGTGCAGAAAATTGTTTATCAATACCCCGCAACCAATTGCCGAACATGTTACGTGCACTACGTTGGGGGTATAGATTTGAAGCTATTTGAACTATGGCCCATACTGCGCGAGCAAACTTACACTCAAAAAATAAGTGTTTGATAGACTCGTCATGTTGGCAAAAGACACATGTCTTACTACCTTGCCAGTTACGTCGTGCCAGGTTATCTCTAGTTAAGATGACCCCTCTGCTTAAAAACCAGAGGAATATCTTCACTCTCAGAGGTATTTTTAGCTTCCACAATTTTTTGTTATCAACTGGAACATCGATATGAGTCATCGCATCGTACAAGGACTTGACTGAGAAACTACCGTTTTGGTGTAGTTTCCATCAAAACTTGTCCGGCTCGCTTGTCAGTTGAATGTCCTCCATACGAGAGAGTAATTCATTCCATGCTGCCAGGCGAGGGCCCAAGAGATCCCTACGAAAAGAAATATCGGGGTTTTCTTGTCCCAAAACTTGTTTGATCGTGACAAATTTATGTCTGACAATCCTGTACAAGCTATGGTACTGCACCATAAGTGGGGTGTCGTCTAGCCAGGTATCTTCCCAGAATCGAACCTGAGAACCATCCCTGACTGAGAAAGTACCAAATTGAAAAAAGAATTCCTTGGCCTTCATGACACCATACCAAAAATGTGAATCGCCGGGTTTCCAATGAACTTGAGAAATGGCTTTGGACCCCACGTATTTGTTACGAATGATTTCCTGCCATACTCCATTCTCAGTGAGTAATTTGTAGACCCATTTACTGAGAAGAGCGATATTTTTATGTAAACGTTGCATTGGGGGATGGTCGAGCGTTTTTGCTGGTCAATGTGGACCAGTGGGTGCTTCACATTAATAGTGATGGCAAATTGGTTCATAGTTTCCATCGTGGTGTCGGACGCCTCTGTGCATATGGATTTCGGCTCAAACAAACTCTTATTCCACACGCCTTCTTTAGACAGTAGAAGGTTCTGTTGTGAATATTTCACCTTTTATGTGATGGCTGTTGAGTGTGAGTCGGTGCTTCTTAACCGATGTCATATCCTGTAGGCTGCATTATCTTACCAAGTATATAAGTCCACTAGCTTCTTTTTACGTTGATGTATATGAAGTTGTGATCAGAAAGAAGCTCTGAATGTTATGTGTTTGAATGAAATCTATGCTTGTTTCGGTACCATTCGGTTGAAGTGGTTGAAGACTTGAAGTGTCTACTGTGTGTTGATGCAAAAATTAACAAGTCATACTGGAAATATTTGCCAACTCATCTACCCTGTGTCTCTATTTATTTTCGGGCTCATCTACCCTGTGTCTCTATTTATTTTTGGGCTGACGAATTGACTTTGCTTTATTTTATCTATCAGGTTATATAGGTCCTAAGGACACTAATATTTTTATATCTTATATCTTATTATTTACTAATTCGATGCATCATATATACGGGCCACCACATTAATCGTAGGAATTTTAACAATGATACCATCTGATAGTTTAATGACAGATCTAGAACGTTCGATGATGATGATATGGTCCCCTCGGATTTCTCCATCATGTACACAGCCTTTCCATCATGTACGTCGGTCTTTCCTTCTCATGTACCCACATTAGCCGAGCACCCCAGCCACACGTCCTTCCTCCTCATCCACCGCATGTCTCCTGTATCGTGCTTCAGCTTGATCCGGCAGTCACTGCATACGATTACACCCTGGGTAAATCTCTGAGCAACAACTTTTCCTGAGTAAATCTCTAGGCTGCAATATCTTTGAATCAGACCAAGTATGAGCCGGCTGGTTTTTCCTTTTTACTTTGATGTATACGAAGTTGTGATCAGAAGCTCTGATTTTTTTTATGTGCTTGCATCATTACATTGTTTTCTGTTGCATTATTCGAAGGACTAGTGCTTCATGGAATGTTCGATCTTAAGTTTCAGAAGCAATTTTTTCTTGTACTACTGGGCACAAGAGAAAGGTTTGTCACACATTTTGTTGATATCTGCAGCAGGACATTTGTGAGAAACTGACAATACATGCAGTTGTGAAAGTAAGCACTCTGATAACTTGCTACTGGTACTAGTCTACTGACAATACATGCGCCATTGCAAGGTAATTGCTTGGCCGCTCAGATTTATATATGCTTTTTGGTACAGACAGTTCTTCCACAGCTCATTTTTTAAGCTGAAGGAGCGAATTGAACAGCAGTCGGCAGGGGACAAGTCTCAAGCACGAGGCGATCTAGGATCTCTCCTCCATCCCTTGGGATTTGGGACTCGCTGCGGAGGAGCTTGCACAGCAGCTTCCAAGCCCACCTAGGCTACGTGTAAAACGCACGAGGTGGTGTGATCGGAAGTTGACCCCGCAAATCTCGATGGCGATTAATTCGTCGGAAGTTGACGCCGCGAATCTCAATGGCCTTGACAATGGCTATATTAATTCGTCGGAAGCTGCCATATCCGAACTCCCAAGCTCCATCCAGCTCAAGTTGGCCCTCCACCACCCCAATGGCGCACGCCCAAGCCAAATCACTAACGCCTACTATATAAACACGCACGGCATCAGTAGCTGTAGTGGTACTGTTAGAGTGGCAGTAGCTCACCAAGGTTTAGCAAATGGTGTGTCGTGCCATGTCGCTACACCGCAGCTCGGCGGCTGCGCTCGCGGCGCTGCTGGCGCTGGCGGTGCTGCTGGGCACGTCGGCGGACGATGGCGGCCAGCCCATCGTGGCGCGCGTCAGCAAGGACGCATCCACCTCCCTCTACAACATCGCCATCAAGGTCGGCGGGGTGCCGCTCCTCCTCGACCTCGCCGGCCCGATGCTCTGGCTCGCCAACTGCCCCACCCCGCACCGCATCGTCCCCTGCGTCTCCCCCGACTGCGACGTGGTCTCCACTACGTACCGCCCGCCTGGCTGCCCGAAGCCCGGCCCTCGCGGAGACGGGCCGTGCGCCTGCCCCGCATACCCGCGCAACCCGGTCGACGGGCGCTGCCGCTCCGACGACGCCACCACCATCACGCTCGCCGCCAACGCCACGGACGGCCAGAACCCGCTCTACCCGGTCACCTTCCGCGCCGTCGGGTCCTGCGCGCCAGGGGAGCTGCTGGAGTCGCTTCCGGCGGGAGCAGCCGGCGTTGCGGGGCTCTCCAGGCTGCCACTGTCGCTACCGACCCAGTTCAAGTCCTTGCTCAAGGTGGCGAACGAGTTCGCGTTGTGCCTGCCCAGCGCCGGCGACGGCGTGGCAGTCTTCGGCGGCGGCCCGTTCCAGCTCCTGGCCGCGCCGCCCGTGGAGCTCGCCGAGCGCCTCCGGGAGAACCCGCTCCCGCTCCTCAAGCACCCCTACAACGGCGGCTACTACTTCGGCATCACCGGCATCGCCGTGAACCAGCAGAGCGTGCCCACGCCGGCCGGCGTCTTCGACCTCGACGCCGGCAGCGGCACGGGCGGCGCCGTCTTCAGCACCGTCACGCCCTACACCGCGCTCCGCTGGGACATCTACTGGCCGCTCCGCAACGCGTTCGACGCGGCCACGAGCGGCATCGCGCGCGCGGACAAGGTGGCGCCGTTCGACTTGTGCTACCAGGCGTCCGCGCTCACCGTGACCCGGGTGGGCTACGCCGTGGCCAGCATCGAGCTGATGCTGGACGGAGGCCGGAACTGGACGCTTCCCGGCGCCAGCTCGCTCGTGCAGGTGAACGACAACACCGTGTGCTTCGCGTTCGTCCAGATGGCGTCGTCCATGCCCGCGGCGATCGATTCGCCGGCGGCTATCTTCGGGGGGCACCAGATGGAGAACAACCTGCTGATGTTCGATCTGGTGAAGGAGACGTTCGCGTTCAGTGGGCTGCTCCTGGGAATCCGCACTACCTGCAGCAACTTCAACTTCACCATGGGGAGTTCTTATTAGAAGAGTGTCACTGATCTTTGCGAGTATAGCGCCACTGTCACCACGTCCGTTTGAACTCGATGTACGGTTTAGTTTCCAGACTTTGGTTCAAGGAATGGGCTGTTGTACTAGCAAGAATAAAGTTTTTGGATTATGAATAAATTTGATGGTTTAACGAATATTACATGCACGTTCGCGCTATAGTATATAATGCTACACGTGTAACTTCCTAAAATAATTACTCCCTCCAGTACACTAAAGTTGTATTAAAGAAAGGTCAATTAATATGGATTGGAGTGAGTAGCAAACTTTTGCTCCCTCTAGCCCCGGATCAACTAGTTGAGCGATCTGCGTGGCGATTTGAAAGCCCTATGGCCATTGGCCACCAGGCTTGCCTCGCCTCCTCCTCCTCCTCCTCCTCCTGAGCACCAAGACGGCGGCAGCACGGCTGCCTTCTAACAAGTCATGGTGTCCACATTTGGTCCCTAACAAGTCATGCTTGTATGGTCTGGTGGTCTTTAACGGCGCCGACAACAATATGGAGGATTACTCTCCTTCGGCTCATGCAGGTCTCTCGAACATATACAAGCTCCTCTGTCCCCTCTTGGTCATCCTTAACCCGTCCAGTATAGGGCCATATGATGTTAACCCCATCCCCTGCTACCTGGTTTGCGGTTAATTCAGCTGTGTTTGAGTTGTTGGCCTCTTCGTATGAAGATGTCGTGGTTTCCTCCATCATGGTGCTTTTTTTCTTCTTCCCTATAGTTTGCCTTTGCTTTGTGCAAGTGGTGTTGACTTGAGGCTGGTGGTGGATGTCACATATGTGGTGCTTGTGCCTCGGTCGTGGTCGAGCATGTTATGCCCGAACTAGTGTTACTAGCTCGTGTCGTGGATGCCTTTCACCCATGCCCTTCCTATTGTTCACCGGTTTCGCTTTTAGTTTTTCTAGGGTTCTCTTCACTTCGCCGGTTACCAATGTTAGGATGCTATCCTTAGGTCGTTTACATGTTTTATTGATGGTGTTTTTCTTTTAGTTTGGACGTGGCATTTTGGTGTTTTCAGGGATCGTGCCATTTTGGTTGTCTACCATCTTAATTAGCATAGTTCGGAAATGAAAATAATTTCAAATTGATACATATCAGAAGTTTAAAAATAGTCAGAATGCACAAATCTGTCCACTCAACAGGGAAAAGTAATACTCCCTCCGTTTGATAATGTAGTGCATATAGTTTTTTTAAGTCAAACCTCACGAAGTTTGACCAAGTTTATGAAGAAAAATATTTACATCTAGAATGCCAAACATATATAATTATATTCATCATAAGATGTGTTTCATATTTCATATATTTGGTATTGTACATATAAATATTATTCTGTATAAATTTGGTCAAAGTTTGATATTTTTCAAAAAATAAATACACACTACATTACTGAACAGAGGGAGGACGATAATGCATGTTGTCATTTTTTTAACCAAAATTTACAAGGATACATGACGTGGCCTTACATGCATCGGGTAAATATTTTATTTAAATGCCAATATCTTTTTGAACATGGTAAATGGAGTTCTCACAACATTACCAAATTAAACAATAAAATATGTGTTTTTACTGTTCTCAGGAGCGTGGTCAATGGGAATTTTTATTTACAATTTTAGAAGTTATATTTTATGTAAATAGTTTATGAAACATTAATATTGCACATTTGAGAAATCATACGAGTCTGGTGTAGGTACGATTTTATATCTCCAGAGCTAAATCCGGCAACAAAATTTGTGCCAATGTAGTGCTCGATAATACCCCTACATGTAACTCAGTCAATTGAGAACGCCACTCCTATTCCACCTGCAACGCCAGTTCTATTCCACCTATAACGCGCCAAATAGCGATCAATCACGCACCCTCATTGTAGCGCCCCGTATGCTATTGGGCCAACCTAGTACGACTGGCGGGTTCTATAGCGGGTTTCTTTTTATGTATTTGTTTTTACCAGTCTACGTGTTTCCTTCCATCTTTTGTTTGTATTTTTTTTCCTTTCCGTTCTCATTTATTTTTATTTATTTATTCGAATTTGAAATTCTTGAACATTTTTGGAAATTCTGGAATAATGATTTTTAATTCATGTTTTTCAAAAAATCAGGAAAGATTTTAAAATTCATAGACACTTTTAAATTTGGAAGAGTTTCTAAAATTTGGATAATATTTTGGAAAGTCATGAATAATTTTTCAGTTTGTTAACAGTTTTTGAAATTCATGAATATTTTTTAGGTTTGTGAACAGTTTTTCATCAGTAACATTTTTTTTAAATTTATGAGCATTTTCTAAAATTTATGATTATTTTAAAATTCACAGACATTTGTAAAATATGCAAAAAAAAATGTTTTTGAATATGTGAACACTTCCTAATTTTTATGAATATATTTCGAATTATCATTTTTTGTCCAATTCACAAACATTTCTGTGATATGTAAAATATGGAAAGGCTTTTATAATTCATGAGCATGTTTGAAAACTTTTGAATATTTATGATGTTTGCAGACATTTTTCAAATTCGCATTTTTTTAAATTCTTGAACTTTTTGAAATTTACAAGAAATGTTATTTTTATAATCCACAAACATTTTTTATTTTTCATAATATGTTGCTTATTTTCTTTGTTTTTTAAGTTCACCTTTTCTCTATTTTCCCCTTTTGTTTTTCGTATGGGTCACGGCCCAAGTAGACCACTTGTCCCGCTAGCTGAAGCGAGCGTTGCCTGCACCTGTGTGTTTACGGGCTTCCCATCGAGCTACGAGCGGGACAGAAGGTGCCAATTGAGAAAAAGAAAAAAGTCAGATGACCGTGACATGTGAAATCCGTTTGAATTTCAAAAGGAGAACTCCATGGGCTTCACATCTATGCCCCTTGTTCAAAGCCTGGTGGCGCAGAATTCTCTACCTGTGTGAGTCGAGGCCTCCTTTCCATACAAATAACATGCCCGCAACACCGCTAAGAAATTTCTAGTGGTTGCCCTGGTAGATCCCTCACCATCCAGGCACTTCGTGATTCGTGCGAAGGGAGGCCCACACAACATTTATTTTTTTGCGGGGGAGGCCCACACAACATGTATAGTCATGTTTTGCATCTTGCGCAGTAGTATATGGCATTAAGTGTAATTAAAGCAGACCCATCTCTTTGAAACAGATGCATGCATGGCAGGAAAACAAGAATTGTGCATCTACTCTCTCTCCTCTATCATCCAACAAATCCGTCCTTCTATTCACCTTAGCTTAAATCCTTCACATCATTTTAAACCATAATCATGATTTTAAATTTTTGCATATGTAAACATCTCACACCAAAACATTTAGAACAAGATCAATCTTTGATAGATTTCGAACAAGTTTGAATTTCAATGTTTCAATGACCTTATTTCACTTAACCTATTTCAGTGTGGGGAACTACATACAACAAGACCAATGAATGATGTTTTAGTGATTTTTCAAAGTGAGCATGACTTTTTTTTTCAAAAGGAGTGACATTTTTTCTAGTGAAATTAGTATATTAAGAAGAGTGAAAAAAATGAATGAAATCATTTTTTTTGTAATGAATGAAATTTGTTACCTGAAACGAGTGAATTCGGTTTTCATTGAAACGGCTTATTTTTTAGAATTTGATTAAACCATTTTTCAAATGAACAATTTTAAAAAAAATGATTAATATATATTTTTTTGAAATGAATGAAATCTTTGTTTTCATTGTGTGAAATAACTGAAATTGCTTCTTTGAAATAAGTGAAATTATTTTGTAGGTGAGTAAAATCAGTGAATCACAAACTAATGAAATCTGTTTTTCGAAGTGAGTGAAATATGTTGTTCTAAACGAGGGAAATCGGTCTCTCCAATAATGAGTGAAATTAACCTTTTGAATTCATTTATATTATTATTTTTAAATGATTGAAATCGATGTTCTGAAATGAGTGAAATCTTTTTTATTTAGTTACTAAAAAAATTGTAATGAGTAAAATATGTTGTTTTAAACTAGTGAAATTAGTATACTTGAAAAATGAGTGAAATTAGTTTTTCAATTGGGTAAAATAATTCTTTTGCATTGTGTGAAATCAATGTCTTAAAATGAAATAAGTGTTCTGAATATATTGAACAATCTCAGTTTTTTCTTAATGAGTGAAATGTACGTTTTAAGAAATGAGTGAAGTATGTTTCATAAATTTTGAAACTCGCTTAAAAATTATATTCAAAATTGATCTCGTTTTAAAGATGTGCTTGTCAGGAATTCAAATATTAAGAAAGATTAAAAGGTGGAATTTTTATTCACAGATAGAATGGATTTGTATCTCACAAAAAAAAAGTGTTAGCTTTTCAATTGGTGGAGAAAAAGAATCTGTGTGCATTAACCATCTCATTCTCTACTCTTACCTGGCGGACGTTGCTATCGTGGACACCTATCAGAGTGTATTCTAATGTATTCATACAATAAAATGTTCGGACCTGTGTACTGCAAGTCAGCGCACCAATCTCGATACCGGGACGAAAGACAACAAATGTGTCGGTGGGTACCGATGCCGTTATAATGTCCACTTTGGTGGCAATGCTTCCTCCAAATGACAAAGTGTATTCTAGTGGAGCATGTATGTACCGGGCAAACATCTGCCTTTCATTCGCTTCAAGATATGCGTATTTTGGACTCATGTGCATGTGATATTCTATATATGTATTTGCTTTACTTCTTATGTGGTATAGAAAATTGAAGTCACATCAAGTAGGGTCCCATCACCTTTTGTGCCAGAGAGAAGGACGTAATGTGCATGTATGACACTGCCATTCTCCATCTCTCTCCGAGGGAAAATACTAGCATTGATGTTCTTAGTGTTTTTTATATGATCCATATCTTTAAATCCATAGTTCGGTTTTTTATTTTATATTTGGATCCTGTTGACAAGTTTTTCCAAACAAGATCAACATTGAATATTTTTTAAATTCGCTTAAATTTTTCTATTTCCCAAAATTGATTGGAATTGAAATGAGTTTAACAAAGTTTAACCATTTCTTTGAAATTGAAATGAATTCAATATATCACCTTATGTCATACATTTCAATAACTTAGTTACCAAATGCATTCTTATTACAAAATCAATTTTTTACCAGGTGCATTCGAATAATGGATCACACTGTTACGAGATGCATTTCATGCTTCACTACCATATCACCTATTTGCATATAGATTTCAGTACCAATTGCATTTCTATTTCTTGACCAGTTTCAGTATCGCATCCATTTCAATTAATGTAAGACTGAAATAAGAAATTGAAATGCTACTGGTGTATATAATGTCAGACTAGAAAGTGAAACTGAAATTTCCAGGCTGCGTCCATTTCAATTTTCAGACCAGTTTCAGTACCGCATCCATTTCAATTAATGAGAGATTGAAATATAAATTGAAATGCTACTATTTTATATAATGCGAGACTGAAATTAAAATTTTCAGGCCGCACCCATTTCAATTTTTCGGGCCAGTTTCAAAACAACCTTTTGAAGTAATTTGAGATTGAAATATGAAATTGAAATGCAACTGGTATATATAATGTGAGGCTGAAATATGAAATTGAAATTTCCTGACGGCACCCATTTTAATTTTTAGACCAGTTTCGGAACGACATCATTCATCTCCCACATATTTTAATTAATGTGAGTCTGAAATATGAAATTGAAATTTCACATCACAACTATCAATGTGAAACTGAAATAGTGCCAATTAAACGACTTTGAAATGTATCAAAATTTGATGTTGTTTGAAAGGTTTTGTCACCAGGAATCAAATATACAAAAAGATTTGAAAATGGAATTTTGGTTTGATATGAATGTTTCAAAATATCACTTAGAAATAAAAGGGTTACTTTTTTTATGGAAGAGGAAGAATATAACGAATGTATGCACTGTACTTCTTTGCACACTCTCTTTTCTCTTTCCCGTCAAGATGACAAAAAGCTGACATACACCAAATATATTCTCTTGTATTGCTTCCTTTAGCACATAACACGTATATACATGCACACATCTCGAAAAAGTGCTGAATGATGGATGCTTGCCCGGTACATACCGTTTTCGCTAGAAAATGAAATTTGCCCTCCAAATCTAGACAAGAACAGCACGCCTAGGAACAGTGTAGTGTAGTGCTATCGCAAAAATAAGCTTGGAGAAGAAAAGTACTAAAGTAGTGATCTAAAACGTCTTGTAATTGAGTACATGGCAAATCTGGGAGAGAATTTTAGCATGCTTACGGTTGATGCCGTGTTTGATATCAATATTTATTCCGGAGGACTTTGAGTTGTGGCGCGGGATGCAACTGGCAGGTTCCTTGCGGCATGCAATGAACAAGTGATACATGCGGGGGATGCATCAAGTACTGAAGCTTGAGCCATGAGGAGGGGGTTAGAACTGGCAACTGAACCTAGGTATCACAAAATAATTAAACAATCAAATTGTATAGAAGCCATTGAAACACTCAAGTCAGGTGATTTTTCTTCAACTCAAGTGGGAATATTTGTGTGCAAGGCACATCTTTTGATAGGGTGGACTTTACTCGTTGTAACAGGGAAGCTAATAGTGTTGCTCATAGCTTAGCTAGCGATGTTGGTTCTAATCTTTCTATCTGGATTGAGGATCGTCCTAGTTTTATTGTTCATGTTTTAATTTATTTTATTTAATTGACGATGTAATAACTATTTAAAAGCAATAAAGCTATTCATGCTGACATTCCCTAATAAAAAAAATACTCCCTTCATTCTGGGTTACTTGCCGCTGAAATGAACATCCATCTGTATACATTTATGTGACAAGTAATTCAAGACAGAGGGCAGGAAATCGAGATGTCCATGACGGCCGGCCAGGGATTGATTAGGACGGTCAAAAGGGACTTTGAGCACACACGTAGCTCCTCGGTAAGTCAACTACTACTCCAAGTGCCCGGTTGACCTTTCGATGTGTCACACGTATACGAAACATGCAGGTGAACGCAAAGCGTCTCCGGAGAATGCTGGCCTGCACCCGGCCCGGGGGGTGGGGTTGACTTCCCTTATATATGGCCACGTTCACATGCGACAAACACCTCACCACCATCACAAGACGACTCATCTCATTAGTGTACTCGATCTACCAAGAAGGACGATCCATGGCGCGGCAACTCGTTGCTGCGGTGGCCGCTCTGGTGGCCGTGTGCGCCCTGGCGGTGGTCGCCGGCGTCCAGGCCCAGCCGCCGAGGAAGCTGCCACCCAACTACCACATGATCACCCCGGGGAAGTTCGGGCAGAGGAGCCAGCAGCTGTCGTGCAAGGACACCAACGGCAAGAAGCCGGGCTGCATGGGCAAGTGCGACAAGCGCTGCCCCAACCAGTGCATCGTCCTCTGCCCCAGCTGCAAGACATACTGCAGTAAGTTTGAGGAGACTCTTACCATGCATGCTATCTTTTCCGTTTGTGTGTCTGTGGTGTCATTGACTTTACTTTTGGCGCGTCTGTGGGTTCCAGTGTGCGACTTCTACGCGGGCGTGTCCTGCGGTGACCCGCGCTTCACCGGCGGCGACGGCAACAACTTCTACTTCCACGGCAAGAAGGACCAGGACTTCTGCATCGTCTCCGACGCCGACCTCCACATCAACGCCCACTTCATCGGCAAGCGCAACCCCTCCATGAGCCGGGACTTCACCTGGATCCAGGCCCTCGGCATCCGCTTCGCCCACCACCGTCTCTTCATGGGAGCCCAGAAGACCACCAGCTGGAACGGCGACGTCGACCACCTCGAGATGTCCTTCGACGATGCGGCCATCGAGATCCCGATCGAGGCCGGCGCACGGTGGCAGTCGGCCACGGTGCCAGGGCTGACCGTCACGAGGACCGTGGCGACCAACGGAGTGAGGGTGCACCTGAGGGGCGTGTTCGACATCATGGCTAACGTGGTGCCGATCACCGAGGAGGACTCGCGCATCCACAACTACGGCGTCGCTGGCTCAGGCGACAGCCTCGCGCACCTTGACATCGGGTTCAAGTTCCACGACCTCACCGACGACGTGCACGGCGTGCTCGGCCAGACCTACCGCTCCGACTACGTGAACGAGATGAGCGTGGGCGCCAGCATGCCCATCATGGGTGGTGCGCCAAACTATGTCTCCTCCGACATCTTTGCTGCCGACTGCGCCGTCTCCAGGTTCGGCCGCAATACCGGCATCTCCATGGTCACCGGCAAGACCGACTGAACAATACAAATACATTGCAGACGTGAGCTTTGCAGCCACCACCACTGCACTGCTACCCCCCTGATCACACGATGGCAACAAATTTCTGCTTCGCGCAACCAACCAATATAGTGGTGTAATGAGGAAGAAAATAAAAAATGTAACGCAAGATCAACCTCAACCGTGGGCTGGTCTATGCTTCGTTTCATTTAGTTAATATACTCCCTCTGGTTTCGTTTATAAGGTCGTGCCTGAGTTTTCATGTCCTAAATTTCAGTGTTCGAATAAAGTTTCTAAATATATAATATTGATCAGTTTTGTTGGACGTCATCCGCCTGAAATTAGAATTTGGGTTAGTCGATTCGGTGGAGAAGGAAGCAGCAATTGCGAAGCACAAAGGCCGTCAGCGGCAGGTTTTATCTTGTCTATCTTTAGGTGCAGGGGAAAGCACAACCTCCTTGTCTATTTTAGGGGTGTTGGCTCGCCGAAAATTTCAGGTGGATCGTCAGTTTAGAGGGATGGTCGGGGACGGCGGGAAGCACGACGGTGGGGGGAGGTCGAGGGGAGGGTGGGGCAGCGAGACGATCGCGGGACTGCCGCGAGCGGCAGATGCAAGCGTTTCAGGTGGTTGTTGTGGGCGCATCAGATCGAGATAGTAGGGAGGAAAACGATGAGCAGTTTTTTTAGGGAGTAGAAGGAGATCTGGCCGTTCCTTTTTCATCCAACTGCTGGAAACAAATCCATTGGCATAAGTAATTTGACAATGTTAAAAAAAGAGAAAAGTATGATTTTGATCCCTCAAGTTTACCAAAAGTCGACATTCAGTCCCTGAAGAATTTTCGGGAGACATTTCGTCCCTCTCATGTCTCAAAACCAAACACAATTAGTCCAAAACCAGAATCGAAGTGGTATTGAGCTGACGTGTCCCGATTTTGACTTGAACATCCCATGTTGACTGCTGCCTATTGTTGGGCCGGTTCAAACCTCAGCTCCCAACCTCCCACTTCGAAGCCAAAGAGAAAAAAAAAATCATCCCCTCGTCGATTGCCGATCCCCACATCGCCGCTGACACCCACCACTTCGTCTCCTACCCCTCCCCTCACAAATCAGGTGGCTGCCAAATCCGCCATAGCTCCCCATCTACGGCGACCCTCTCTGCCTCCCGTGACCACCTACGATATTGCCACCTACGCCGGCCGATTCCGGCAGCCTCCGATGACGCGCATCACGCTCCCTCCGCTGCTTCCTCCTTCAAGGCTGGATCTGCTGCTCCCGGCCTCTAGTGCTCACACATGAGCCTCCCCTGTGGCTGGGATTTTGGCCGTGACTCCGGCGACATTGGGTGTTCCTCGCCGTCGCCTACCGTGCCCCTCTCACGGCTGGAGCGGTGATCCTGGTTGGCAGATGAGGAGGGCGCCGGCGCGGCCGTGCGCATCAAGGACCAACACAAAACCACCACAACTATGGTGCGGGGCAGGGCATGGTGCGACGGAGCTCGCCGGATCTCAATGTGTGGCTGGGTGGGGGTGGCGAGTGGTTCTGGATCTCGTCGGAATCCGGCGCCCTTTGTGTCCAAGGAAGGAGGTGGAGGGGTTAGGGGCTTGGTGAGGCAGGTGGTAGGTGGTCATGGGGAGGGTTTGCGGCGGCGCAGTTGGCTGAGCGAGAAAGGGAGGCACACGACGGTGTCGTCGAGGGAGGATGGCGTCATGCGGTGGTGGTGGATCAACGCGGGGGAGCGAAGGAGAGAGATAAACCAGGACACGTGGGCGGTTTTCCACATAAACCAGGACCAGGACGAAACTTATCTGGTTTTAAGACTCGAAGGACGAAGTGTATCCCAAAAATTCTCGAGGGATCAAATATATATTTTTGGTGAACTTGAGGGATAAAAACATACTTTTTCTCTTTAAAAAAAATTGTATATTTCGATATTTAGGGAGGGAGTGTATTCTTTTTAGACAATCACTCTCTATGGCAACGCTGTGAAGGAGCTAGAGAGATATTTAAAAACGAATGATCTTTTTGTTAGGATCCACTGAAAGCGTTACATGCTGTATCTGCAGGACTAATAAACTCAAGGGTCTGTCTAGGACACATCTAGACGTGACATAATTATGTCACATCTAACCTGATGTTCACTATGTTTGTGGTTTATTGTTTTTTGTCTCAGCTTTTTTTTCCCTTGTTGCTGCGTTATTTGTGGAAGCTTAGATGTGGCATTTTTAAAAAACATCTAGATGTGAATTAGACAAACTGTAAACTCAACTGGCACACGTATGATATGGGGGCTTAAAATACTACTCCCCTGTTACGTGGGTACGTCCAAAATGGAAGACAGGCATGAAACGAGCCTTTGGCATGCATGCATGCATGCACGCGTGAAGCGAGCCACGAATTGCCGGCCGCCCGACACGACTCGATCGAGCTCCGGTGCGATGCGAACGTATACATAACGTGTCCATCACCACATCAAATTCCAGAGCAGCAGAGCTCGTCACAGTCGCCGTCTCTCCGAGCTTCACACATCAGCGTCAACCTTTTCCTTATTACCACGTAGCTACATCGCCCGGATGGTCATTTTTGTAAGCTCCCCCGACCTCTCTCCCCCGAGGCGGTGGCGCCGCGCCGCCCTCGGGGAGTTCCCGTCCACACCGCCCTCAGCCCTCCCCTTCCATCGCCTCCCACTACCGCCGCCGTCGCTGAGGACGCCGCGGGGCGAAGCCCCTGTGGTGAGGCGGCGGCGGCGGCACTGTCCTCGGCCGGCGGTAACGTGTGGGGGCAGCGGCGTCCATCTCCCTCCTCCTCCAACGGCAGTGCGCAACGGGTTGGCGGTGGCCAGGAGATCTCCGGCGGCCGTTTGGCGGATGAGATTTTGGCTGTGATGAGATCTGATCTGGGCTCGAGGGGTTTGGATCGAGATACACTGCGGCTGCGCCTCGTCTCGACAACGGCAAGAGGAGATCCCCCCTGGGTAATCTTCGCGGCACGAGGACGTCCGGGTTCTTGAGCCGGGCATGGTGGCGGTGGCTGCCTTCTCCACCGAAGGCGGTTGGCCAGGCCGACTCCGGTCATGGCGGGCGATGGCGGCGTCTACGTCGTTACCTTGATGAAGGCATCGTCAAGCAACTATCGTCAACCTGCTCGTGTCGCTCCGGCAGAAATCCTAAGATCACCGGATCGGACGATGGCGGCGCTGCGGTGTCGTGTTCCCTATTGGGGGCATCGTTTGTGGAGCGGCGCCGGATGGAAGAGGCGTGAGGTGGTGTGGCGTGCCTTCTCTCGCGTCGACGACGGCGGGTCTCGGCGGCATGGAGCAGCGGGGTCTCGCTGGTGGGCGTGTGATGATGGACGAGCACAGGATGGTGGCGTTGTCTGGCGTCGTGGTGGCTTCGATAGCAGCTAGACCGGGCAAGGTAGATGCAGCAGTACATCACTGAAGATGGATTGGTGGCAGGTGGCAGGTGGCTGCGGCGGCCTCATACCAGGCAGGCGTCCTGATTGAGAGTGCGCCGGACTGGTGGGTGCCCCATACCCGGCTTGTGATCTCAGGTCTTAGATGTTAGGTTTGGCTGCGAGGTCTGTTTGGTATTAGGTCCAGACTATCAGCATCCCTACATCAACTGGATAGAAGTAGCAACAGATGTTGCTTAGACGGTGGCTTTAGTCTTACTGTTGTATGACTTTGTAAGGTCCTGTGTGAATAATTAATAAAGTGGCTGCATGCATCGTTCAGATGCAGAGGCCAGGGGTCCTCCTCTTTTCTTAAAAAAAAAACATCGCCCGGATGGAGGCCCAGAGCAAGGAGGCGGCCGCCCTGGTGAAAAAGATCTCCGACATCCACGCCGCCCTCTCCAAGCTCCCGTCGTTGAGCCCGTCCCCCGAGGCCGACGCGCTGTTCACCGCGCTCGTCGCTGCGTGCGTCACGTGGTGCCCCGCCGTCGACGTGACGGTGCTGGGCCCCGAGGCCGGGAGGATGCGGGACGACCTCGTCCGCCTCTGCGCCGACGCCGAGGCGCGCCTCGAGGCACAATGCGGCGACGCGCTCGCCGCCCTCGGCGGCGACCCGCTCGACCACCTGGGGCGCCTCTTCCCGTTCTACGACAGCTACGCCCGCCTGGGCGAGCTGGAGCACACGCACCTGTCCCGGCACGCGCCGGACCACCTCGCCGTGCCCGCGCGCGTCGCGTTCCTCGGGTCCGGCTCGCTGCCGGTCAGCTCGCTCCTGCTCGCCGCGCGCCACATGCCGGAGGCCGTCGTCGACTGCTACGACCGGTGCGGCGCGGCCAATGACCGGGCGAGCCGGCTGCTGCTGCGCCCGCGCGCCGATGACGACGCCAAGCGTGTCGGCCTGGCCGCGCGCATCTCGTTCCGCACGGCCGACGTCGAGGACCTGACGCACGAGCTCCCCGCGTACGACGTGGTCTTCATGGCGGCGCCCGTCGGTGTGACGGCGGGGGAGAAGGCCCACGTCGTGGCGCACCTGGGCGAGCACATGGCGGCCGGCGCGGTCCGCGTCGCACGGAGCGCGCACGGGGCCCGCGGCTTCCTGTGCGCCGTCCTGGAGCCCGCGGACGTCGCCCAGGGCGGGTTCCAGGTGCTGGCGGTGCACCACCCCGACGACGGCGAGGTGGTCAACTCCATCATCGTCGCCCGCAAGGTGCCGGGTGGCGGCGGACTCTCCCAGCTCGCGCCGCCGGCAGTGAGCCCGCCGTGCAAGTGCTGCGAGGTAAAGACACCGCGCAGGAGACTGCTGCCGACGACCTGCCATCTCGACGCGATGAACGAAATCCGTAGGCGCGCATGGTAAATGGTAATCTAAGAAGTTGAGTGATGAACGAAATCCATAGGCGCGAATGAACGACTGCCATGAGTGATGTCACTTGCTACTTGTTACTGCACTTTTGTCAGCCTACGCCGTGCTGAGAGACAGAGTACGAACTTACCACGTATATACTCCTACCGAAAAATACAGGGGTTTCTAAGTGCAATAACGGTCATAATAAAAGGAATTCTTCTCCGTGTGTATCAAGTGGGTGCGGTGTTCCAAAGCAGGGCCAAACCACACAAAATGTCTTTTTTTACAACAATAGCTAAATGTCAGTCGACTGGTTTTTGAATTTAGGCCAGTCAACTGGTTTCGAGAAGGAAGAAGGAAGAGCCGGAGAGGAAGAAGGAGCCGGCACCGGGGAAGAACACCCCCACTATCTATCTTAGGGTGGCGGGTATAAGGTTCGCTGGAGAAGAACCCCGCTATCTATCTTAGAGGTGGCTCGCCGGAGTTTTTGGGTGGTCGCCGGGCTTAGAAGGGATGACCGGGGCAGCGACAAGACCGGCGCTGGGGGTGGTTCAGGGGTGGACGGTGCGGTGACGCGGTCGCGGAAGCGCCGCTGGCCGCAGGCGGCGGAAGCATGCGGTGGAAGCAGCCGAAAGCGGGAGGCAGAAGAAGAATATGATCCAGCCCTTGATTTCCCATCCAACGGTTGAAAAAATCGACTGACCCTAAATTTTATTTTCAGGCGACTAACATATGGCCAGACCCCTTTTTGACATCACACATCAAAAGTTTAAGATGCTCCTTTTGCAAATTGCTGACACACTCTTTTTCCTCTCTATTCCATCGCCGGAGTCGTCCTGACATTTTATCTCACGGCAGGCGGCCTAGTTCTAGGTCCAACTCAATATTGGTAAGCATACGGGCAACTTCTAATGGATTGTACGAGGTGAAGAACCTCTTCAAATCGCCCCCCCCCCCCCCCCTTCCCTCTGAATTTCATTGGTGGACCTATCCCCCCTAATTAAATCCTAGCCAATCTTTCCTAATTAACTCGTAATTTTCCCGTATGTCTAGCATTACTCGCTCTAGCTAGAACCAACGCGTGGAGAAGAAGTTGCCATCTTAGAAGCCTTGTGTACATCAATTCTAGAGCCGAACCATCTCATGAACAAAAACTTCGCCACCTTCACAACGACGACGGAGGAAACACCGCTGCGACAGAGAGAGGGCACAAATCATCAGAGAACAATCTGTCGCATCAGGGAGACCCCCAAGGGGAGAAAAGGAGGCCACGGCCTTGTTGTTACCACAAAAAGATTGCCATCAACATCGCTGGGTGCCCTCATCAACACCATCGCAAAGAGTTGGAACAAGAATACTATTACCGAGACACCAACATGAAGACATGTGAAACGTTCACCCAGATTCATAGGACCCGAGGCAGTGTAGACGCTGCCTCCCAAATCAACCTCCATTAACCAAAAGAGCCACTGCTTCGATGAGAGATCGTGAGAAAACTTATTTGCCACCGGCCGAAGCCACCGCCCGAGCGGAAGCCATGGACCAACTAAGCCCCCTAGACCACTGAACTCACAATAAAACAAGTTTCTGGGTTTCCCCTCCCTCCTGCCACCGCAGAAGCAGCCAGCGGAGGTGAGGGAATCCCAACGACACTGGAATCTGAGATGCATGCTTGCTCCTCATCGGATCTCATGTAATGGCTAGGGTTTCACGGGAGGAGGCTATTATATATGATCCTTAATTCTAGTCGATGAACACAAGGGGCAGTGGCAACCACGACAACAGCTTTGTTGGCATGATGAATCAAACACCCTTTCTTGAGAAACGACTAGCTAGGGTAACAATGAGTCAAAAGCTAATAGCATGAAAGGTCCAACAAAGACCAACTTAATTATTTAGGGCCCCACATTTTTTGACCAAGCTCTCCTCGCTAGGGCAAGCTTGGCGACTCATAGCATTCCCCAACAGTCAATGTGTGAGGGTTATGAAGGCTACATATTACAATGGGGTTGATCTGCTAGACACGACATGTGCGAGGGTTACGAAGGCTAAATATTACCCTGGGTTGATCTGCCAGACATAACATTTATTTGAAATGCCTCTCGGCATCATGCATGGTTTGGAATTTCTCAAGAAAGGGTGTTTATGGCGTATTTGTGACAGCCTGTCCGCAATGTTCGTTTATGGAGGGACAATTGGACCCCGAATGGAAATCTGAAAATTAACATAAACCCGACAAAATCTCGTATTCGATGGGTGGCCTACTTAATAGACTATGACACCCATACTTGAAAGGAGGACAAGGTCAAACAATTTTTCATGCCCCAAGACGCAGAACATATCCTTAGTATTCAACATTCTAACTATGATGAGAAGGACAACATATCTACATTGCTTGGCAACAGGAGGATGCCTTGTTCACTGTGCGAAGCGCGTACAAATTAGCTATGGATGCAAAGCCACACAAAGAGATATAAAATTCCATTGTGCAATAACCAGGATTTCAAGTACCTTCCGTGGCCACTTATCTCCATATATTACTCTTCATATTAATGATCCCACATAATCTAAACAGTAACAGTTCCACCTCATGGCATTCATAACCAACTCCTAAGATATTCGCAAAAGAAAAACCAACTCCTAGGATAAAGATCAGTGACTATCAAACAGACAGTCCATCTATCTAACAAGTGATGAAGGATGCGTGCCCATAACTGAAATCTAGCAAGTGTCCTGATCACATTGCGACCGATTTACCCTCCTGACTGACAATTAGCATAATGCCACAGCGATTATGAGCACATAAGATCACTAGAAGAATGAAACCAGTAGCCAAAACCCAGAGAAAGATGATGCAGCTTGCAACAACCACGTCATGAACGCCAGGGTGACCGAAAGCGCGAACTGCCGGCAGGCCAGCCGCGAGTATGCCCCGCAGAGGTTCACATCCCACATGAAGAAAATTGTCAGGCTCGCGGAGGCACAGGCTCCTGAGAACATGAGAGTCGCCAAGGCCTGCAATGCATTCGCAATTGATGTGGTCACTCAGATAGGCCTTTGCTAGCTGAAGATGCCAATAACTGCTCGATTTAAAATAATGATTTCACAGGGTATTTGGACTTTTTCTAACAGAAAAAATAAGCTTTGATAAACTACACCGTTGGTTAACCAAAAAGTCATGCAAAACATATTGGTTGTTAAAATTTCTTGCTCAAAGTCAGCTAAGTTCGACGGAGTGCCTGTGCCAACATTTAGGCGACCTTATTCTCTTAGAGGGAGGCAGAACAAAAACTTAGCCAATAGAGAAGCATGAGTTGCACTTATCCTCAATTTTTTATCGTAAGAACTAATGATAAAAAATCAGGGTTCAATTGCTCCAGTGCATGCCTTTAGTTAATTCAGACGAAGCTGCATCGAAGAGAGGAGACAAAGTGAACGACTTACCCAGTCAATGACAACAAAGAACAATAGATCATGTGGGGTGTGAAGATCCTTTTTATTCCTGAGAGCAAAGATATCCTTACAAGCAAGGCACAAACTCCACATTACCTGCAGCTCCAACACAAAACCCATGTACCTGAAATGAAGTGAGAGAATAATATACTCATTAGATGATGTCAACAAAACACAATTGAGTTCCGGCCCAAGCAATTCTGAAGAGTAGTCAAGAAATTAAGGACTTTATGCAGTTCATAGTCTCAATGACATGAACTTGATGTGAAAAATATAAACCGTCGCCACACACCAGCACACGTACAACAGTCAAGACATGTCACATGTTGACACATAAAACTTAACTTTTAACAATTCTAATAAAATATTATCACGGGAGGAAAGCTGCAGGTAAATGAAAATCATATGGTTTCGTTACACTTACCCTCACAAAAGCACATACACAAAGAAAACATGTACGGTATTCCAGTTCCATTTTTGAACAAATATGGAGTTGTTCACAGAAAACATTAACAGAGGATAAAAGAACGCTCCAGTTTTTGTTATGAGAAAGAACACCCAAGTTCAAGTAAACTCATGCAAACAAGCATGAACTCTAAATTTGTATGATATCAAGTTTGTAGTCCTCCTGCAAACAAGCATGAACTCTGTAATGGAATGAAATCCACTGCATAAACCATCTTAGAACTCCAATATAAGGAAGTCACGTAATGAAGTCTCAATTCCTTTCCTCTGTTCCGGTGAGGCCATATATTTACTAGTACTAGTTGGGTGGGTGACAGGACAAATACCAGCTACTAATTTTGAAGGTAGTCATGGAGATATGTTTCGAAGTTTATCAAATGGGAGTATTGAAGTTTTAAGCCTAGAAACTGTTGGGGCGAGCTCAGGTTGCAAGCCTGTGCAAAATGTGAATCCTTGTAAGCAATGGACCAGTCCTCTGCTTGTAAAACTCACCCAGCCTAACACACAAACTGACACAATCCCAAGACACTGGAAAGCTATGGAGCTCCAATTGAGCCGTAGGGGAGGAATGCCATTTCAAGGATTCCAAGCAAAAGGCGGCCTTGTCCTCCAAACCCAGATCAAACATAACAGAGACACTCACATAGCTTGCTACTTGAGTGATGACCATGGATTTGCAAGAAAACACACAAAGGGGGACGGACATTCAAGGAAGGATTAGTAGCGGGGAAGAAAGAAGTAGAGTAGCATTTGCGGCGGAATGAAATTAGTAGTAGGGGGTAGGTGGAGGGGAGCGAGTACTCGTAGGCGCTGTAGTTGGAGACCATGGTGAAGCTGGACGCGGCGGCGAAGGCGCACTGCGACAGCCGCAGCGCCATGCCGCTCCATGTCCCCGGGCTCCCCACTACGCGCTTCATCCCCTGCTCTGCTCTGCTTGATGCGGAGAGGCCGATGGAGTCCTGGCTAGCTCGCCGGGCAGGATCTGTGGCGCTTACTGTGTGCGCTTAGCTCGTGTATGGGGTGGGGAAGGTGATGGCTGTGAGCAGGAGCCGGGGAGGGGGTGCCTGGCTTGTGTGAGACGAGATGGGAAAGGTGATGGGGGAGAAGTGGCGCTTGGCTTGTGTGAGACGAGATGGTAAAACTGATATGAGATGGTGGTGGGGTACCTCTGCCTGCCTGCTGGTATTTTGAGATGCAGAGTGTAAAATGCAAATGGAACGCAAGTAAAAACTGAGCATCCACCATGCGGTGTTGGGTACCTCTGCTCTGCTAGCACCTGGAAATTTCGTGGTAGGTTCCTTCCCGGGCCACATCATCCGAGTGTACTTGCATATCTGTGCACGCGGTTTCTCAGATGTTCACCTTTACTCTTCGTCCTCTCTCCTTGAACACTTCCTAAACGTCTGGGTGAAAAGCTCGGTCATTGCCCAGTCACAAATTTATCATCCTACCAGACCTCTTATATTCAACCTAAATGTCGGGGCTGACCGGCACCCTCCAAACTCAACCTATACGTGGGGTGGATATAGGGCAGTCCGGACGTGGCCACCACATCGGATCGGCTCACCCCGACCCCAAAAATATCCCTCTCTGATGACCTTTGGCTTTCTCCGACATAGCATGTAATAGCTCCGAATTCGGCAACTTCGGATCCGTCCACTAGGATCTGCGAGGACGTGGAGTTAGCTGAGTGACTGGCTCTCCACGGGTCCCAGGAGGAAACTCGAGCTTCGTCGTAATTTTTTTTACACAACGGCGGTAATTTTTTTGTTTATTAAAACGTCAAAACTACACAAAATATACAGAAGCACTAAATATTGGAATTTAAAAAACGCGCGTAGCGCCAGCGCTTACTGGGCCGGCCCAGCGCGCTTCGCCCCAACGCTTACTTGGCCAGCCTAGCGCGTGTCGTCCAGGCTCCCGCCGCAAAACACCTTCGGTTTAGTACCACCTCGCGCGGCGCGTCGACCAATTTAAATACCCGGCGCGCACACCGTCAAGCTCCTCTCTTACTTACCGCCGCAATGCCAACTTAGCCACCCTATGGGGCCCGGTTTCCGCCATTGCGCAGGCCAAAAAGTCCGTCCATTGTCGCATGTTTGGGCTTGATTTCGGATGGGCCGACTAGGATACGCCGGTGGCCTGGGCGGCCACTTTTTTTTAAAAAAAATTGTAGAATGAAAACTGAATGTTAAACATTGGCGCTAATGTGGATTGCACATGTTACAGCATAGAACAATGTGGAATATGCCTCATATAACAGACACATAAAACTTGGTACTCAAAATTCTTTATTACAAAAATACAAATCATCTATCTTTATTACAAAAATACAAATCATCTACGCAAATGTCGAGTAACTTATTGTCTGCCATCGAAGAATGAAGTACTAGTTTTGTCTTCACACCATGTTGGTACATAAAAAGACATGAACAATTGTGAGAATCAACCGATAAAACCAAACAACAAAATTAACATAAACAAACAAAAACGCATATTCTAGATTTTGACTGCATGGTGGCCTTGTTATGACGTTTTCTCTGCATATGCTACATAAACGATTGCTTCTCTGGTCGAATGCTTTTGGTCTACTATTTTTAGTCACCAGAGGGTCCTCCTCCTTTCCGCGATCTTTTGTCTTCTACTTAGGCGCGCTTGATGAAAACTTTTACTGGATCACCAACCAGAACATGATCTCGGTTAGGCTGACATGTGTCTTCATTGACAAAGCTTCGGCGGCCATCTTCTTCGTTCCCGACCCTGTTTACTCGATATTATATCCTACAGATACTCCTCCATATTATCGAATAAGAATGGATCATTGCATGCCACATGAAATGCTTCAACTAATCCCACTAGCAGATTCAGTCAAACAGAAGATGAAACAAATTTGTCTACATGAGTTCCCTGCAGATGAAACAGAAGTTCAGTCAAATAGAATATTAGAGTGATGGAGCAGTAGATTACAGGTGAGGGTGCTTGACTGTCAAAATTTAAAATTTGAGTACTATATCACTGTGAAACTAAAATCTACTTGAAAACATAGTGTGAAGATCCTAGGTATCACTGTGATGGTGCTTTTCCTTCTTGGAGACTTTGCATTTCCAGGTAATTTCAAGAACTTGAGTTGTCCCATTGCTTTGTTTCGATGTTCACTAGCTGTCAAATTTAGTTAATCAGACCTTCCATTGATTCATCATTTTGTGCAGTCCCCTGATTCGGATTACAGGTCAGGTGCAAATGAGGACTACACCATTGTCTCTCACTACAACCAGAAACATTATCCCATCAGGTTTGTTGTGAGACACGTCAAGAGCGTATTTTAAGATTGCTTGTACTAAGATCTGCTTTTACTTTCATAATTTTCCAGCTTGGAACTAAGATATGCTTGTACTGTCATACTCCATGCAATTTGTAAAACTGAGAAGTGTATTTTACCATTTTGAAACTAAGATCAGGAGTAATTTTTAGTTTGTAAAACTGACAAGTGTATTTTCCATTTTGAAATTGAGATTTGCTTGTACTGTCATACAATAATTCCAGTTTGTAAAACTAAGAAGTGTACTTTCCATTTTGAAACTGAGATCGGCTTGTAGTACTGTCATAATTTTTAATTTGTAAAATTGGAGTACTGCAGAAGTGTATTTTCCATTTTGAAACTGAAATTTACTATCAAAATTGCATCCACTGTCAAAACTAAAAATTTGAAACAATAGCTTTGTCAATGAGATGCTTTGACTAAAATAAAATAAGGTTTGTCAATGTCAAAACTGTCTAAATGGCCATCAAGCAATGAAATCTGGCCAATGTGTTTATGGTTGGATAGTCTCACAGATTAATGAGACCTCCACATATTGCTCCGTATCTTATTCTTATGGGAACTCCACAGATTAATGGTTGCATGGTCTCACAGATTAATGGGAGTATATCATCATCTAGACCATATTGTGCAAATATTGCAACTTGTGCTCATTTTTACAATTCTCATATTTACTTAACAGATTACCAAACCCCTTATTTGCAGTGCAAGTGTAAACTGAAATTTTAGTTGTAGATATGTAAACTGAAATTTTAGTTGGAGATATGTAAACCATAATTTCTTGTTTCTTGTTTGACCAGATTCAGTTGTGATGTTTGAGAAATATACTCCATGTTTACTTGGAGTAGGCCCTAGTTAGCATATTGGAGTAGTAGTGTAGTGGTGTAGTTAGCATCATGCAGTATTACCCGCTTGATCTTCTAAAGCTTCTTCATCTTGAGTTTCTTCATATTGAGCTTCTTCTTGAGATTCTACTTCCTCTTCAGGAATCCAATCTAGATCAAGAGCTTCACCTTCTTGATCTTGAGGAATCAAGTTCGGATAAAGAGCTTCATCTTCTTCCTCTTGAGAAATCAGGTTCAAGTCCATAATGATTTGTTGTTGTTGTTGTTGCTGCTGCTATCTACAATCAATGACAAAAGATGAATGTATATGTGTTAGCACCATAACACAATAGGAATGAGTATACACAAAAAAGAAAGGCTGCCATGGCAGCCAAAGTAGAAATGCTGGCATGGTAGCCAATGTAGAAACACTGCCATGGTATCCAAATCAGAAATAGTTGCCATGGCAGCCAAACAAGAAAGGATGCCATGGCAACCAAACCAAAAATGGCTTCCATGGCAGCCGAACTTCACAATGGAGATAGATGTGGTCAAACTTTACATTGCAGCAAGTATAATCAATGACAAAAGATAGTATAAATAGAGTTAATGAATTCAAATTCAAACCAGCTACTATGTAAATTCAGATAACTCCATAATGATTTGTGAAAATAAGTCCATAACTCCATAAATATAGTATAAGTTTAGTTAGTGAATTCAGTCAGCAGTATAAATTCAGCTAAATTCAGTTAGTAAAAAATGGTGGTCCATTTGTTTTGGAGGTGATCCTAAATCTAGCTAATTCATGGTGCAGAACAACAGTTTCACTGTGACAACAATCTTATCAACCCTTCCTTGCAATTAATGGAGTAAATGATTTGGAATGGTTTTCATACAATTTCCAAATTCTCATTTAGGACAAGTATTGACATACAATTTCCATGATGCTCTCATTGTATTTAATATTTTTGGTGCTAATATACTTGTTGCAACAGATGGAGATTGCAAAGGTCAAAGTGGTACAAGCTCAGAAGGTGAGTTATTGGTTCAAGAGAGAATTATACTCTTATTTGTGTTTATTCACATGCAAGTGCATTGCTCTTGTCTTTTTTGCATTACATATGTCCTGCTTCCATTCAAATGTCCTGGAATGGAAGCAGCAGCAGCAGCAGCAGCTTGAGGACTTGCTCAAATCAAATATCCTGGTTTTGTTGTCGTTGGGAAGAATACAAACACCATAAAATTCCATCTAAGCACTGTTTCAAAAAATGGAAGTTTAACATGATCCTAGAATTTGACATGCTCAAATGTTTCAAATAATCAGACACCTGATCATAAAATTGCTTCAAATGGTCATTGATACGTCTCTGTCGTATCTATACTTTTTTATTGTTTCATGCCAATATTATACAACTTTCACATATTTTTGGCAACATTTTATATGATTTATTGGACTAACCTATTGATCCAGTGCCCAGTGCCAGTTCCTGTTTGTTGCATGTTTTTTGTTTCGCAGAATATCCATATCAAACGAAGTCCAAACGCGATAAAAATTTACAGAGAATTATTTTGGAATATTTATGATTTTTGGGAGGTGGAATCAACGCTAACGGAGGCCCACGGCCTCCACAACCCACCAGGGTGCGCCGGGCACCCCCTGGCGCGCCCATGTGTCTTGTGCCCTACCCGTAATTCAGTTGAGGCCCTTCTTCGGGCGCAAGAAAGATAATTTATGTTAAAAATCGTGTAAAAATTTCAGCGCAATCGGAGTTACGGATCTCCAGGAATTTAAGAAACGGTGGAGGGCCAGATCTGGGGAATGTGAAACAGAAGAGAAAAGAGAGGGAGATCCAATCTCGGAGGGGCTCCTGCCCCTCCGCCGCCATGGAGGCCATGGACAAGAGGGGGAACTCTCCTCCCATCTAGGGGGGAGGCCAAGGAAGAAGAAGAAGGAGGGGGCTCTCTCCACCTCTCTCTCGGTGGTGCCGGAGTGCCGCCGGGGAAAGGATCGTGACGGCGATCTACAACAACAATCTTGCTACCGTCAACACCAACTCTCTCCCCCTCTATGCAGCGGTGTAACACCTCTTCTCCCCACTGTAATCTCTACTTAAACATGGTGCTCAACTCCATATATTATTTCCCAATGATCTATGGCTATCCTATGATGTTTGAGTAGATCCGTTTTGTCCTATGGGTTAATCATGATCTTGGTTGGTATGATTGTATATTTTATTTATGGTGCTGTCCTACGGTGCCCTCCGTGTCGTGCAAACATGAGGGGTCCCCACTGTAGGGTGTTGCAATACGTTCATAATTCGCTTATAGTGGGTGGCGTGAGTGACAGAATACACAGACCCAAGTAAGTGGGCTATTGCCTATGGGAGTAAAGAGGACTTGATACTTAATGCTATGGTT
The DNA here is from genome assembly GCA_011799875.1 of Thinopyrum elongatum. NCBI lineage: Eukaryota > Viridiplantae > Streptophyta > Magnoliopsida > Poales > Poaceae > Thinopyrum > Thinopyrum elongatum. The sequence continues at coordinate 585,532,547 of CM022299.1, forward strand.
TGGTTTCATGACCTTAATCATCTTTAGTAGTTGCGGATGCTTGCTAGGGGTCCAATCATAAGTGCATATGATCCAAGTAGAGAAAGTATGGTAGCTCATGCCTCTCCCTCATATAAAATTGCAATAATGATTACCGGTCTGTTCTCGATTGCTTAGGGACAAATGACTTTCTTGTTGACAAAAGCTATCCACTTTTATTATCTTGCAATTTATTCGTAGTTTTATTCTTGCAAACACTAGTAGAAAAACAACCTAATGTTAACCTCATTAGTCCCGGTTCAAATACAGACCGGCACTAATGTGACCATTAGTGCCGGTTCCAACGGCTAGGCGGGCGGCACTCATTAGTCCCGGTTCGTGTTGAACCTCTATGTAACACCCCGAGAATCATGCTACAGTAATCCCCCCCTAATGGTGGCCATGTCATCATGAAAACTATGCACATTGCCAGTTGTGTTGTGATTCCTTCAAGTGAGTCCTTAGGCTTGATCGTGTGCATTTGCGTGTATGATTAGTGCACGATTAAGCCGGGGTCGTCACACTCTAGTACCGGTTCGTGCCACGAACCGGGACTAAAGAGGTGGTGGCAGGCTAGGGCCCCACCAACCCCTTTAGTCCCGGTTCATAGCACGAACCGGGACTAGAGATGCACCTTTAGTCCCGGTTTGTATAACCAACCGGGACTAAAGATGCCTCTATATAAACCCTTCATCGAGCCCGAGCCCATTTCTCTCTGTTTTCCCCTTTCATTCCTTCCTCTCCTTTGTTCTTCCCCATTGCTCGAGCTCATCCTTCATTTTTGCCAAAATTTGTCAAGATTTGAAGGCCCCCCATCCATCCAAGTGATCACAAAGGTTAGCAACTTTGTTCTTTCATCTCTCATTGCTAGATTAGCTCTTGCAATGCTCTATAAGTATAGTGATTTGTGGGTTTTAGTTTGGGAGTAATTATATGCATGTGGTAGTTTATTTGATTTACATGCAATTTGAGCTCAAATTAACTCTTAGTTTGCATATGTAGGTGTGGTTTACTTAGTGCCTTCCCGTCCCCGTCCTAACGACCACCGTCGATCGCCCGCACCGTCACGTCGCCGGCACCACATTGGTGAGCCTCTTGTTCTTATCTTTTTTATATAAAAAAATCATGTTTGTGTGATTTAGATATATAGTTACTTGTATAATTTTCTTACCCGTACGTTGTTTGTTATACATAGTGGCATGGTTTTGATATCCGTCCCCGTCGGCCCTCGTCCGGTTTATGATTCGGATGTGGTATATTCTCTTTTATAACTATTTGTTGCATTTCGTGTTTATGACAAATTATGCCCATCAAGTTGACATATATATTTTTATCTAGGAGGTATGTGAACCAGAAATTCCAACCGACCCTCTTGTCGAGAGGTTAAATTTAGTTGAAAAAGAAAACGAGTATTTGAAAGAAAAATTGAAAAGAATTGAAGAAGAGAAGATGAAACTGGAGTTGTATGTTGCCGATGTCGTCGATGATCATAAGATCAAGATGGAGAAAATGCGCTTGAAGATTAGAAAGATTAGAAAATATGCCATTGATAGTGAGGCTTGGTATCATTATGCTGTTGGATCAATTGTTACCTTAGTTGCGACCTTGATCGCATTTGTTGTTGCATTTAAATGCTTTAGCTAGAGAGTTTGTATGTTGTTTTATGAGAATAAGTGTGTATGAACTTTATGTATGAACTTGTATTAATTTGGTCTTTTCGGTGTTGTGTAATGAAGATGAGCCGGCAATGTATGTACGATGACCGATGCTCTCCCCAGTTCGTTAATGGCGTGCGTACTTTTCTGCTTGCGGCTGAGGCAAACAAGCGGGCGGATGGTTTTATGTCTTATCCATGTGCTGGTTGTAAGAATGATCAGAATTACTCTAAGTCAAGAACCATTCACGTCCACCTGTTTGAGTCCGGTTTCATGCCCCACTATAATGTTTGGACCAAGCACGGAGAAAGAGGGGTTATGATGGAAGACAATGAAGAAGAAGAGGACGACGACAGCTATCCTGGCCATGGGTTCCCTGAATATGATGGTACAACAATGGGGGAAGAAGTTGAGCCGGCAATGCGGGAAGAAGCTGAAGAAGAGGCATCAGATGAGCCCGCTGATGATCTTGGTCGGGCCATTGCCGATGCAAAGAGAAACTGCGCAAGTGAAAAGGAGAGGCTGAAGTTGCAGCGCATGTTAGAGGATCACAAGAAATCGTTGTACCCAAATTACGAAGCTGACAAGAAAAAGCTGGGCACCACACTTGAATTGCTGCAATGGAAGGCAGAGAATGGTGTATCTGACAAGGGATTTGGAAAGTTGCTGATAATGTTAAAGAAGATGCTTCCAAAGGACAACGAATTGCCCGACAGTACGTACGAAGGAAAGAAGGCTGTCTGCCCTCTAGGATTAGAGGTGCAGAAGATACATGCATGCCCTAATGACTGCATCCTCTACCGCGGTGAGTACGTGGATTTGAATGCATGCCCGGTATGCGGTGCATTGCGCTATAAGATCAGCCGCGATGACCCTGGTAATGTCGAGGGCGAGCGCCCCAGGAAGAAGATTCCTGCCAAGGTGATGTGGTATGCTCCTATAATACCACGGTTGAAACGTTTGTTCCAAAATAAAGAGCATGCCAAGTTGATGCGATGGCACAAAGAAGACCATAAGAAAGATGGGAAGTTGAGAGTACCCGCTGACGGGTCGCAGTGGAGAAAAATCGAGAGGAAGTGGAGGGACTTTGCAGATGATGCAAGGAACGTATGGTTTGGTCTAAGCGCAGATGGCATTAATCCTTTTGGGGAGCAGAGCAGCAATCATAGCACCTGGCCTGTGACTCTATGTATGTATAACCATCCTCCTTGGTTGTGCATGAAGCGGAAGTACATTATGATGCCAGTGCTCATCCAAGGCCCTAAGCAACCCGGTAATGACATTGATGTGTACCTAAGGCCATTAGTTGAAGAACTCTTACGGCTGTGGAATGAAAAAGGTGTACGTGCGTGGGATGAGGACAATCAGGAAGAATTTGACCTACATGCGTTGATATTTGTGACCATCAATGATTGGCCTACTCTCAGTAACCTTTCAGGACAGACAAACAAGGGATACCGCGCATGCACGCACTGTTTGGATGATACCGACAGTATAGATTTGGATAATTGTAAGAAGAATGTGTACCTGGGACATCGTTGATTTCTTCCGAGCAGGCATCCCGTAAGAAAGAAAGGCAAGCATTCCAAAGGTGAGGCAGATCACCGGACGAAGCCTCACCACCGTACTGGTGATGATGTACATGATATGGTCAAGAATTTAAAGGTAATCTTTGGAAAGGGTCCTGGCGGACAATCTGTTCCGAATGATGCTGACGGACGCGCACCCATGTGCAAGAAGAAATCTATATTTTGGGACCTACCCTATTGGAAAGACCTAGAGGTCCGCTCTGCAATTGACGTGATGCACGTGACGAAGAATCTTTGCGTGACCCTGCTTGGCTTCTTGGGCATGTATGGGAAGACAAAAGATACACCGGAGGCACGGGAGGACCAGCAACGTATGCACGGCAAAGACGGCATATATCAGGGTCATGCCAGCTATGCTCTTACCAAAGAAGAGAAGGAAATCTTCTTTGAATGCCTGCTTAGTATGAAGGTCCCGTCTGGCTTCTCGTCGAATATAAAGGGAATAATAAATATGGCAGAGAAAAAGTTCCAGAACCTAAAGTCTCATGACTGCCACGTGATTATGACGCAACTGCTTCTGGTTGCATTGAGGGGGCTTCTACCGGAAAACGTTCGATTAGCCATTGTGAAGCTATGTGCATTCCTCAATGCAATCTCTCAGAAGGTAATCGATCCAGAAATCATACCAAGGTTAGAGAATGATTTGGTGCAATGTCTTGTCAGTTTCGAGTTGGTGTTCCCACCATCCTTCTTCAATATCATGACGCACGTCCTAGTTCACCTATGCGAAGAGATTGCCGTTCTGGGTCCCGTATTTCTACGCAATATGTTCCCCTTTGAGAGGCTCATGGGAGTCTTAAAGAAATATGTTCATAACCGTGCTAAGCCAGAAGGAAGTATGTCCAAGGGCCATGAAAATGAGGAGGTCATTGAGTTTTGTGTTGACTTTATTCCTGACCTTAAGCCGATTGGTGTTCCTGAATCGCGGCATAAGGGCAGACTAGGTGGAAATGGCACGCTAGGACCGAAAGCAATAATATGTATGGACGGGCATTCTCTCACTCAAGCACACTACACAGTTCTACAAAATTCCGCCTTGGTGGCTCCATATATCGAGGAACACAAGAATATTCTACGCTCCAAACACTCCGAGCAGTCTGACGACTAGATTACACGTGAACAAACGAGGACTTTCGCCGGTTGGTTGCAGACACGTGCCATGCATGATGACGCTATTGAAGATGACCTGTACTTGCTGTCCCAGCTACCATCTTCAAATAATGACTTTCAAAGGGTACGAGATAAATGGGAATACATTTTACACGATCGCCCAAGTTAAAAAGAGCACCAACCAAAACAGTGGTGTCCGCTTTGATGCAGCAAACCAAGAGGGGAAAGGACACATATTATGGTTACATAGAGGAGATATGGGAACTTGACTATGGACGTGGTTTGAAGGTCCCTTTGTTTCGGTGCAAATGGGTCAATCTGACACGAGGCGGGGTAACGGAAGACCCGCAGGACGGAATGACAACAGTGGATCTCAACAATCTTGCATACGCAGACGAATCATTCGTCCTAGCCAATGATGTGGCGCCGGTTTTCTATGTGAAGGACATGTCTACCAAGCCGAGAAAAAGAAAAGATAAGGAAGCGAATACATCATACGATGAGCCAAATCGCCACATAGTTCTTTCAGGGAAAAGAAACATCATGGGAGTGAATGACAAGACAGACATGTCAGAAGATTATGAAAAGTTTCATGAAATTGCTCCCTTCAAAGTGAATATTGACCCGAGCATCCAGTTAAATGATGAAGATTGTCCATGGTTATGGCGCAAAGGGACACAAGCGAAGAAAAAGTTTTACACCCAAAGATCCCACTCTGGGATGTGACCGGCTTCACTGTCATCACTTTCTTCTCTAGTGAGTTTCCGGACTTATATATATATCTGGAAAGTCCCACTTTGGACAAACAGTAGGGAATCTTTGTAATAGTTAGGGTGCTTATGTGTTTTGGCATTTGAAACGTGTACTTTTGTGCTTCATACGAACATCATCAATTTTCAACCCTTTTTGACTTCATTTGCTATTTTTCATGCATTTACTGATTTTTTTGAGCTAAATGACCCTGAAAATGAAAAGCATAACAAATAAACTCTGAAAAGGTTGAAATTTGGCATGGTATCATCATTTCACCCACATAGCATGTGCAAAAAAGTTGAGAGGGTTACGGCAAAAACTGGATGCACTTCATATACAAAATGGACAATCTCTTTCGAAGTATCAGGGTTTCGGACGAAAACTCATCTGTTACAAAGGCATTTCATTTTTTTATCTTATTTCAACTCCAGACTTTTTGTGCGTTTAGTATGCACCATTCAAAGCCACGTCATCAATTTTTAACCCTTTCTGACTTCATTTGCTATTTTTCATGCATTTATCGATTTTTTGAGCTAAATGACCCTGAAATTGAAAAGCACTACAAATGAACTCTGAAAAGGTTGAAAGTTGGCATGGTATCATCATTTCACCCACATAGCATGTGCAAAAAATTTGAGAGGGTTACGACAAAAACAGGATGCACTTCGTGTACAAAATGGACAATCTCTTTCGAAGTATCTGGATTTTGGGCTAAAACTCATCTGTTACAAAGGCATTTCATTTTTTTAAACTTATTTCAACTCCAGACTTTTTGTGCATTCAGTATGCACCATTCAAAGCCACGTCATCAATTTTCAACCCTTTCTGACTTCATTTGCTATTTTTCATGCATTTACTGATTTTTTTAGCTAAATGACCCTGAAATTGAAAAGCACTACAAATAAACTCTGAAAAGGATGAAAGTTGGCATGGTATCATCATTTCACCTACATAGCATGTGCAAAAAAGTTGAGAGGGTTACGGCAAAAATTGGATGCACTTCATGTACAAAATGGACAATCTCTTTCGAAGTATCACGGTTTCGGACGAAAACTCATCTGTTACAAAGGCATTTCATTTTTTTAAATAACCTAAGTATTACCAAATTGAATATAATGATAAAACACACTAATATTAAACAGAAGAAAAAAGAATCACTGAAAAATCTATTTTTAAAGTAAAGTTATTCACAAACTAGAGATTCACACAAATTTCAAATAATTCAAATTTAAACTATTCAAAGTTGAAAACTACTGGCACTAACAGAAAGTTTATAATTATTTTTTTACCTAAAGCAAAAAGATTCACAAAGAAACTCTAAATAAAGCAAAAAACAACTCAGAAATAAAAGAAAATAAATAAAGCAGAAAACAAAAAAAAAATAAAAAATTAATAAATTAAAAAAAGCCCGCCTACTGGGCCACAATGGCCTGCATACGACTAGAAACCCAATCTGTAGTTGGGCCAGGATGCAGGCCTGCAGGGCCCACTAGGCCCACAGGGCAGTGCTGCAGAGGTAGGCCCAGAAGGCCTGCATTAGAGAGGAGCTCAATGCAGTGCCCGCACCGGGGCTTATAAACAGGTCGAGGCGCTCCTCAACTAGCGAGGTGGGACTAAACATCCACCGCGCCCCTTGCCTAGCAGCAACCTTTAGTCGCGGTTGGTGGCTCCAACCGCAACTAAAGGGGGGGGGGGTCTTTAGTCGCGGTTGGAGCCACCAATCGGGACTAAAGACCTGGCTTCCCGCCGCTTGGCCTGGCCAAAATCGACCTTTAGTCCCGGTTGGTGGCTCCAACCGGGACTAAAGGCCTCCGCATATATATACACCACTTGAATTTTTTTTCAGTTTTCCTCTGCTTCTTCGTCTCTTCGAGCACACGAACAGAGGAGATCGCCGCCGCCCCCGACGCACCGCCTGCCTCGACGCCGTCGCCGCCCCCGACGCGCCGCCCCCCATCGCCGCCGCCGTCGCGCGCCACCCCCTCCTCGAGCTCACGCGCCGTCGCCGTCACAGTCGCCGTCGCCGACGACTCGCCTCGCCTCATCGGCCATCGCCCCGCTGTGAGCCCCTGCCGCCATGGCCGCCCTCCCATCGATCGAGCCCGCACACACACACAAACACACACACGCACACACACACACATTTTCTTATTTTCTGTTTTTCTGTTTTTTAGTTTTTTATACTTTTAGTTATAGAAATGTTAGATGAATTAGATATATAAATGTTAGATGAATGATTTTTTAGTTTTTTATACTTTTAGTTATAGAAATGTTAGATGAATTTTAGATATATAAATGTTAATTAGATGAATTTTGACATTTTTTTGTCACTAGATGATTAGATGTATATTGAAAAAAGTTTGAATGTTGCATATTTCATGATGCAACATTTGATCCAATGTAACTAGATGCAAGAATTTTGACATATGTCAAAGTTTGATCGTATGTCAAAGTTTGAATTTTGACATATATATGCAACATTTGATCATATGTCAAAGTTTGATCATATGTCAAAGTTTGAATTTTGACATATATATGCAACATTTGATCATATGTCAAAGTTTGATCTAGTGAAATATGATCAAATATGCAACATTTGATCATATGTCAAAGTTTGAATTTTGACATAGATGCAAGAATGACATAGATGTACATTTGAGAGGAAGTTTGAATTTTGACATCCAATGTAACTAGAATTTTGACATTTGATCCAATGTATAGCAATTAGTATTTGCAAAAGTTGCATATTTTAATGTTGTATTTGCAAAAGTTTGTTATGTATTTGCAATTAATTAGTATATGTATGTATAGTACAATAGATTCTCTTAGTCCTTTAATAAGGGATTTATCAAGAATGCCCCCATTATGGATGTGCACAAGTTGATCCATTTTTTTCCTGATCTCATATATATATATATATATATATATTCTTCTATATGTCACGTTGTCTGTCAAAGTATTGAAGAAATCCATGGCTTCATCGTTAGCCGGAAGTAACAGGCGCATGATGGTACGAAGCTCTGCAAAGTTGTTTTGGAACGGAGTTCCTGATAGGATAATTCGCTTTTTGGTACGAATTTCAGCAAGGGCCTTTCAAATAGCGATATTCGGAAGGCTCCTGCTGAACTTCGTACCAAAAAGCTAATTATCCTATCCGGGACTCCGTTTCAAAACAATTTGGAGAGCTTCGTACCATCATGCGCCTGTTACTTCTGGCTAATGATGAAGCCATGGTTTTCTTGAATCCTTTGACACTAGACAACGTGACATATAGAAGGGTAGATGAGATCAGGAAAAATATGGACCATTTTCTGCACATCCAGAATGGCGTCATTTTGTTAAATCCCTTAAAGGTTAAGAGAATCCGTTATGATTCTGAATCCTGTTCCTAGCCAGGGACTAAAGGTTTTCCTCGTATATTAAGAAATCACAATCCAAACATTTAAAAAATGTTACATTTGCATAGAATTTGTTCTTGACGTCAACGATGCCCGGCCCGCATCCTTGTCGTCGACCCGTTCGCAACGACGTCCTGCTTCAGAGGCGCCATGTCCGGGACTGGGCTCCGCCGGGCTGGCACTGGGAGGTGCTACCTTCAGGGGCGCGCATCTTGGTGAGGAACCCGGGTCCCGTCGTCAACCATGAGCTTCTTTGGTGGCGGGCGCATGGGCCACATTCGGTGCGGAGGCTGGCGTCCCCCGTGGAGGTGGAGGAGCAGAAGAGGAAGCTGGAGGAGGAGGAGAGGAAGCAGGAAGCAGACCGCCTTCGCATCGTAGAATCAAAGCACGCGGAGTTGGCACTCGCTTTCCAGTGGCAGCAGCAGCAGATCAACTCACTTAGCCAGGAAAGGGGGTCTCAGCAGTGGCAGCAGCTAGCGGATCCAGCATTAGATAGCACCGTCCCATCCATGCCGAGAAGCAGCGTGGGTTCCGCCCCGAGCGATGATGTACTGCTATATAGATACCCTGTGGATGATATCATAGATACGACGACTTGTGAGCTACACTTTAAAATGAAGAACATATCCATGAAGGTGGCGGACGGCGTTGCTTAAACAAATCCCCCTGAAGCAACCTTCCATTGCAATCCGATTCCAACTGGCTATGCTCGTGTCGAGGTTGATGAAGTGGTGGCACAATATTTGGGGCTAGAACTTGACATTCCTTGAGGTGACGACGAGCGCACACTGGGAGAGGCCGTACATCGTATCATTCTATGGAGAAAGGATTGCATCGTCTTTCCAAGGCCACCGACACCGCGTCAGCCGGCTCCTCCTCCAAGTCCGCCACCGCGTCAGCAGACTCCTCCTCCTCCAAGTCCGCCACCGCCTCAGCCGGCTCCTCCTCCAAGTCCGCCACCGCCTCAGCAGACTCCCGCTCCTCCAAGTCCGCCACCACGTCAGCAGACTCCTCCTCCTCCAAGCCAGCCACCGCGTCAGCCGACTCCTCCTCCAAGTCAGGCACCGCGTCAGCCGTCTCCGCCTCCTAAGCAACAACGGAAGAGAGGCGCCGCAGCTACGGTGCCTAGCGGTACAACAGGAGGCAAGAAATACAGATTTGGTCCAAGCCTCAAGCCTCTTCCGAGGTTGCCTTACCACCTGACTGATGAGGAAAATGAGATCGAAGTGCAAGCCCAAGTGAAGGCCCATTTTGGACCGAAACCGCCCCCGCCGCCAGAGGAGAAAGTACCTGAGCATGTCATTGACCACTTTATTCGTATGGCTCAACCACCAGCTCCCAAGCATATTGACCAGACTATGAGCGCCAAATCAAGAAGTCATATGACGCACAAAAAGGAGTCGAGCTCGAGCTCGAGCTCGAGCCAAGCAGCTGCCAAAAAAAGCGGGAAAACTGTTCCCCAGCTGGGAGAACAGGCTGTGCAATCGATCCCCCCGCTCATTGTACCAATACATGTGAGTACCGGCACCGATCAGCTGGTAATAACTGACGATCATAGAAGGTAGGCTGAAGTGGCCGGTGTCACTGTAGAACAACTCCTAGGCATCGAGCCCATCGAAATGTTTAAAGAGGAGGAACTAAAACGGAAATATGCCCGCGGCGAACCTATGGTCAAGCCTAAGGAGATCAAGCGTCTATCAACGAGAATGTATGAATTGCATCAATGGTACATGAGAGAAGCCAAGACTACCGATAAAGAGTCCCTCATGGTGCAAGTCAAAGAAGAGCATTACTTCCATGAAAAAGCTCTGTGGGTTGAGTTTCAAGAACTGTTTCAGTTATTCAATCAAGACGCACTCGACAAATCTATCGTCAGTTGCTATTGTCTATAAGTGATTTCTTTCTGTAAGTTAAGTCTCTAGCTAGCTGTAGTGCTCGTTCATTAACTGTAATTATCCTCACTATATTCTTTTCTGTGGTATTATGCAGAATGAAGATCTATAAAATGAAAAAAGCTGGATGCTATGGCATTGGGTTCATTGACCCAAATACCATTAATGAAGAGACATGGTCACGTGAATATGATCGACCATACACAGAGAAAACCTTGCTAGAGTTCTTGGTGCGACTAAATACCCAACCAGAAATACTACTTCCTTACAACTTCGGGTGAGTGACACTGTTTTGTACTACAAATTCTGTTTTTGCTTACTAGATGTTAATAAGTGTAGTTGATGAGTTATGCACATGCCCGCTTAATTATACAAACGTGTGCGCATGCAGTTTCCACTGGATCTTGTTAATCATTGAAGTTGACAAGGGAAAAGTTCAAGTACTGGACTCACTACTTAAAGATGCTAATGAATACTCAATCGTGAGGAGGATGGTCAACAGGTAATTTCAATCATTATCGCACTATGTCAGCCTTTTTAGTTCGTTTCCTGATATCAACTAATTAATAACTCCTTTATTCATTTTCTTTGCTGGCGGGCAGGGCTTGGGAAAAGTTCGTCAAAAAGGTTAAAGGCCAATGGAAACAACAGCTGACATGGGTGCGGCCAAAGGTAATTAATTAAGTAGTACTAGCTAGCTAACATCTCTTTAATTCTAGTTTCAATACCATTATCATGCTTGATTAATTATTATCTGATTGAATTCTATTCTCGTAAAGGCCCTGAAGCAGGCGCCGGGGACTAATTTATGTGCATACTACGTTTGCGAGAACATTCGCATGATGGCGTCCAAAAGGAGCAAAGATGATAGAAACCGATGGGTACGTTTGCCAGAACACTATTCATAATTTTTACATCATTATCTAATATATACACACACAACTAATACATGCATATTGATCTCCTTCTTTAAAGATGAGGGACATGCAGGATAAGCTCCTACCAGAGAATCATGTACGAGCGATTCAAGAGGAAATTGCGGGATTTTTGCTCGACCAGGTCATAGATCCCAAAGGAGAATACCATTACACCATACCTAGCTAGATCGACCTAATGCCTCCATGTAATGATCTGCAAATTGTAGGAGAAATTTGTTGGGAAACGTAGCATGCAATTTAAAAAAAAATCCTACGCTCACGCAAGATCTATCTAGGAGATGCATAGCAATGAGAGGGGGAGAGTGTGTCCACGTACCCTCATAGACCGAAAACGGAAGCGTTTGACAATGCGGTTGATGTAGTCAAACTTCTTCTAGTTCCGACCGATCAAGCACCGAACGTACGGCACCTCCGAGTTCTGCACACGTTCAGCTCGATGACGTCCCTCGAACTCTTGATCCAGCAAAGTGTCGAGGGAGAGTTCCGTCAGCAAGACGGCGTGGTGATGGTGATGGTGAAGTGATCCACGCAGGGCTTCGCCTAAGCACTACGAAGATATGACCGGAGGCGTAAACTGTGGAGGGGGCGCCGCACACGGCTAGGAATCAATGTTGTGTGTTCTAGCGGTGCCCTCCCCACATATATATAGGTGGGAGAGGAAGGGGAGCAGCAAGGGGCGCCCCAAGTAGGAGGGATCCTACTTGGGCGCCTCCTCCAAGTCGGCCTCCCCCCTTCCATATCTACCGGAGGGGGAAGGAAAGAAGAGGGAGGAGGAAGGAAGGGGGAGGCCGAATCCCTCCCCTTCCTTCTCTTCCCCCCCCCTTTCCTTTCCCTCAGGTGCGGCCCATATGGGGGGCACAGCAGCCCCTGCTGGCTGCTGCGTTTCCCCTCTTGGCCCATTAGGCCCATAAATTTGCCGGGGGGTGCCCGGAACCCCTTCCGGTGACCCGATATGTACCCGGTACCCCCGAAACACTTCCGGTGTCCGAATATCATCGTCCTATATATGAATCTTTACCTCTCGACCATTTCGAGACTCCTCGTCATGTCCGTGATCTCATCCGGGACTCCAAACAACATTCAGTCACAAATCACATAACTCATATAATATAAAATCGTCATCGAACGTTAAGCGTGCGTACCCTACGGGTTCGAGAACTATGTAGACATGACCGAGACACCTCTCCGGTCAATAACCAACAGCGGAACCTGTATGCTCATATTGGTTCCCACATATTCTACGAAGATCTTTATTGGTCGTACCGTAATGACAACATACGTTATTCCCTTTGTCATCGGTATGTTACTTGCCCGAGATTCGATCGTCGGTATCTTCATACCTAGTTCAATCTCGTTACCGGCAAGTCTCTTTACTCATTCCAGAAGACGTCATCCCACAACTAACTTATTAGTCACATTGCTTGCAAGGCTTCTTATGATGTGCATTACCGAGAGGGCCCAAAGATACCTCTCCGATACTCGGAGTGACAAATCCTAATCTCGATCTATGCCAACCCAACAAACACCTTCGGAGATACCTGTAGAGCATCTTTATAATCACCCAGTTACGTTGTGACGTTTGATAGCACACAAGGTATTCCTCCGGTATCCGGGAGTTGCATAATCTCATAGTCAAAGGAATATGTATATGACATGAAGAAAGCTATAGCAATAAAACTGAACGATCAATATGCTAAGCTAACGGATGGGTCATGTCCATCACATCATTCTCATAATGATGTGATCCCGTTCATCAAATGGCAACACATGTCTATGGTTAGGAAACTTAACCATCTTTGATTAACGAGCTAGTCTAGTAGAGGCTTTACTAGGGACTCAGTGTTTTGTCTATGTATCCACACATGTATCAAGTTTACGGTTAATACAATTCTAGCATGAATAATAAACATTTATCATGATATAAGGAAGTATAAATGACAACTTTATTATTGCCTCTAGGGCATATTTCCTTCAGTCTCCCACTTGCACTAGAGTCAATAATCTAGATTACATTGTAATGATTCTAACACCCATGGAGTCTTGGTGCTGATCATGTTTTGCTCGTGGAAGAGGCTTAGTCAATGGGTCTGCCACATTCAGATCCGTATGTATTTTGCAAATCTCTATGTCTCCCTCCTTGACTTGATCACGAATGGAGTTGAAGTGTCTCTTGATGTGTTTGGTTCTTTTGTGAAATCTGGATCCTTCGCCAAGGCAATTGCTCCAGTATTGTCACAAAAGATTTTCATTGGACCCGATGCACTAGGTATTACACCTAGATCGGATATGAACTCCTTCATCCAGACTCCTTCATTGCTGCTTCCGAAGCAGCTATGTACTCCGCTTCACACGTAGATCCCGCCACGACGCTTTGCTTGGAACTAAACCAACTGACAGCTCCACCATTCAATATAAATACGTATCCGGTTTGTGACTTAGAGTCATCCGGATCAGGGTCAAAGTTGTCACCTCCATAAACGAGAAACATATCCTTAGTCCTTTTCAGGTACTTCAGGATGTTCTTGACCGCTGTCCAGTGATCCACTCCTGGATTACTTTGGTACCTCCCTGCTAGACTTATAGCAAGGCACACATCAGGTCTGGTACATAGCATAGCATACATGATAGAACCTATGGCTGAGGCATAGGGAATGACTTTCATTTTCTCTCTATCTTCTGCAGTGGTCGGGCATTGAGTCTGACTCAACTTCACACCTTGTAACACAGGCAAGAACCCTTTCTTTGACTGATCCATTTTGAACTTCTTCAAAACTTTATCAAGGTATGTGCTTTGTGAAAGTCCAATCAAGCGTCTTGATCTATCTCTATAGATCTTGATGCCCAATATATAAGCAGCTTCACCGAGGTCTTTCATTGAAAAACTTTTATTCAAGTATCCTTTTATGCTATCCAGAAATTCTATATCATTTCTAATCAACAATATGTCATCCACATATAACATTAGAAATGCTACAGAGCTCCCACTCACTTTCTTGTAAATACAGGCTTCTCCAAAAGTCTGTATAAAACCATATGCTTTGATCACCTCATCAAAGCGTATATTTCCAACTCCGAGATGCTTGCACCAGTCCATAAATGGATCGCTGGAGCTTGCACACTTTGTTAGCACCTTTAGGATCGACAAAACCTTCTGGTTGCATCATATACAACTCTTCTTTAAGAAATCCATTAAGGAATGCAGTTTTGACGTCTATTTGCCAGATTTCATAATCATAAAATGCGGCAATTGCTAACATGATTCGGACAGACTTAAGCATCGCTATGGGTGAGAAACTCTCATCGTAGTCAACTCCTTGAACTTGTCGAAAACCTTTCGCGACAAGTTGTGCTTTGTAGACAGTAACATTACCATCAGCGTCAGTCTTCTTCTTGAAGATCCATTTCTATGGCTCGCCGATCATCGGGCAAGTCAACCAAAGTCCATACTTTGTTCTCATACATGGATCCTATCTCAGATTTCATGGCCTCAAGCCATTTATCGGAATCTGGGCTCATCATCGCTTCTTCATAGTTCGTAGGTTCGTCATGGTCTAGTAACATGACTTCCAGAACAGGATTACTGTACCACTCTGGTGCGGAACGTGCTATGGTTGACCTACGAGGTTCGGTAGTAACTTGATCTGAAGCTTCATGATCATCATCATTAGCTTCCTCTCTAGTTGGTGTAGGCATCACGGGAACAGATTTCTCTAATGAGCTACTTTCGAAATTGAGAGAAGGTACAATTACCTCATCAAGTTCTACTTTCCTCCCACTCACTTCTTTTGAGAGAAACTCCTTTTATAGAAGGATCCATTCTTAGCAACAAAGATCTTGCCTTCGGATCTGTGATAGAAGGTGTACCCAACAGTTTCTTTTGGGTATCCTATGAAGACGCACTTCTCTGATTTGGGTTCGAGCTTATCAGGCTGAAGTTTTTTCACATAAGCATCGCAACCCCAAACTTTAAGAAACGACAGCTTAGGTTTCTTGCCAAACCATAGTTCATACAGTGTCGTCTCAACGGATTTAGATGGTGCCCTATTTAACGTGAATGCAGCTGTCTCTAATGCAAAACCCCAAAACGATAGTGGTAAATCGGTAAGAGACATCATAGATCGCACTATATCTAATAAAGTACGGTTACGATGTTCGAACACACCATTACGCTGTGGTGTTCCAGGTGGCGTGAGTTGTGATTCTATTCCACATTGTTTTAAATGAAGGCCAAACTCGTAACTCAAATATTCGCCTCAGCGATAAGATCGTAGAAACTTTATTTTCTTGTTACGATGATTCTCCACTTCACTCTGAAATTCTTTGAACTTTTCAAATGTTTCAGACTTGTGTTTCATCAAGTAGATATACCCCTATCTGCTCAAATCATCTGTGAAGGTCAGAAAATAATGATACCCGCCGCGAGCCTCAACACTCATCGTACCGCATACATCGGTATGTATTATTTCCAATAAGTCAGTGGCTCGCTCCATTATTCCGGAGAACGGAGTTTTAGTCATCTTGCCCATGAGGCATGGTTCGCAAGCATCAAAATGATTCATAATCAAGTGATTCCAAAAGTCCATCTGCATGGAGTTTCTTCATGCGCTTTACACCAATATGACCTAAACGGCAGTGCCACAAATATGTTGCACTATCATTATCAACTTTGCATCTTTTAGCATCAATATTATGAATATGTGTATCACCTCGATCGAGATTCAACAAAAATAGACCACTCTTCAAGGGTGCATGACCATAAAAGATATTACTCATATAAATAGAACAACCATTATTCTCTGATTTAAATGAATAACCGTCTCGCATTAAACAAGATCCAGATATAATGTTCATGCTCAACGCTGGCACCAAATAACAATTATTCAGGTCTAAAACTAATCCCGAAGGTAGATGTAGAGGTAGCGTGCCGACGGCGATCACATCGACCTTGGAACCATTCCCAACGCGCATCGTCACCTCGTCCTTAGCCAATCTTCGTTTAATCCGTAGCCCCTGTTTCGAGTTACAAATATGAGCAGCTGAACCGGTATCAAATACCCAGGCACTACTACGAGCATTAGTAAGGTACAAATCAATAACATGTATATCAAATATACCTTTGTTCACTTTGCCATCCTTCTTATCCGCCAAATACTTGGGGCTGTTCCACTTCCAGTGACCAGTCCCTTTGCAGTAGAAGCACTCAGTTTCAGTCTTAGGTCCAGACTTGGGCTTCTTCCCGGGAGTGGCAACTTGCTTTCCATTCTTCTTGAAGTTACCTTTCTTTCCTTTGCCCTTTTTCTTGAAACTAGTGGTCTTGTTAACCATCAACACTTGATGCTCCTTCTTGATTTCGACCTCCGCAGCTTTGAGCATCGCGAAGAGCTCGGGAATTGTTTTCTCCATCCCTTGCATATTATAGTTCATCATGAAGCCTTTATAGCTTGGTGGCAGTGATTGGAGAACTCTGTCAATAACACTATCATCTGGAAGACGAACTCCCAGCTGAGTCAAGTGATTATGATACCCAGACATTTTGAGTATGTGTTCACTAACAGAGCTATTCTCCTCCATCTTGCAGCAGGCCTTTCACCTAGCGGTGCATCAAGGACATAATTCTTCTGTGCAGCAATGAGGATAATCCTCAAGTTACGGACCCAGTCCGTGTAGTTGCTACCATCCACTACTAGGAAAAACCTTATACACAGAACCTTACCAGCAGCGCGGTTCAAAACTAGGCGCTACTGCTACTTATCAGTAGCGTGCTTAAAAAAACTGCGCTACTACCATCCTCGTAGCAGTAGCGCATTAGAAAAAAAAGCGCTACTACTACAAATGCCACGACGTTGCCGCCGGAGTAGGTTTAGTAGTAGCGCCTGTTTTCTAAGAACACTACTGCTATTGATCTTAGCAGTAGCGCTTTTCCCTAAAGAGCGCTACTGCTAAGGCAGCGCAGTTCTTCTCCGCCCGGCCACCCGCCCCTAACTCTCCCCTCTCCACTCCCTCCTCCATCCCCTCCTTCACCCCGTCGTCCGCCGCCGCCGCATTGCCGCCAGCTGCTGCCGTCGTCGCCCCCTCCCTCCTACATCCCCTCCCTCCTCCATCCCGCCACCGTCACCCCCTCCCTCCCTAGCTCCCTCCTCCATCCCGCCACCGTCACCCCCTCCCTCCCTAGCTTCCTCCTCCATCTCACCACCGCCGCCCCCTTCCTCCCTAGCTCCCTCCTCCATCCCCTCCCTCCTTCATCCTCCTCCACCCCGCCGCAGTCGCCCCCCCCCGCCGTCACCGCCACCGAGGTAGCTCCTCCTTCCTCCCCCCCTCCTTCCCGCCTCCTCCCTCCTCCCTCCCCTCCTCCCTCCCTCCTCCTCCCTCCCCCTCCTTCCCGCCTCCTCCCTCCTTCCTCCCCTTCCTCCCTCCCTCCTTCCTACCCCTTCTTCCTCCCTCCTTCCTACCCCTCCTCCCTCCCTCCCTTGTCTCTGTTCTTGTAGAATGTAGGTAATTTAAATGTAGACATTGTAGAATGTAGGTTTTTAATAGAATAATTTTTTAGATTATTTTAGGTGTTTTGAATAGAATAGGAAATTTTAGGTCTTTTGATTAGAAATTTTATTTATAGTAATTGCTTAATATAACTAGTTTTGTTTATAGTAAGTGCTTAATATAACTAGTTTATTTATAGTAAGTGCTTAATAGAACTAGTTTATTTATAGTAAGTGCTTAATAGAACTAGTTTATTTAGTAAGTAGTTAATAGAACTAGTTTATTTAGTAAGTTCTTAATAGAACTAGTTTGTTTATGCAGAAATTAAGTATTTGCCCCTACCTCGTCCCCGCAGTCGTCCCCATCGCCGACCCCTTAAGACCTCTAGGTGAGAATAGCCAAATCCCCATGTTGTTGATATAGATGATAATGTGTTGTAAATGTCGATGATGAAATTGCTAGTGCTAGTCGCCATGTCATTGATGTCGATGATGATGCATTCTGAATATAGATGATGATGATGATGATGCATTCCGAGTGGCCTATGTTTTGCCGGAATGTTGATTCATTTCCGTCCCGGCAAATTTCAGGCGCTCGATATGTTCTGTCTTTAACAAAGGTCATGCCGAAATTTTTCATGAATTTTAGCATGACTTGTGCTACAATGTAGGGCATATCGAGTGCTTGTGATTTGCCAGAACTGGAATTCAATGATATTTCGGCAAAACATAGGGCATTTTTTCTATGTCATTGCTCGATATATGGAACGTGTTGACTTTAGGTCGGTTTCGGCTCCTTGTGTGTCTTTCAGTGAGGGAGAGTGTCCACCATATATATATTTGAGAGAGGAAGAATGCCGACTGTTGTCGTGGGGGTCTCTTCTCCTTCTTCTCTTTGTGCTAGACCTTTGTTACGCACTAGGGGAAGAAGGAGTAGCGACCATCATCGACGGTCGAAACGGTGAGGGAGCGTCCATCATATATGAGAGAAGAAGAATGCCGACTGTTGTCGTGGGGGTCGCTTCTCCTTCTTTTCCTTGTGCTAGATATTTGTAATGCACTAGGGAAAGGAGGAGTAGCGACCATCACCGACGGTCGCAATATCAGAGAGGGAGTGCCCACCATATACGTGAGATGAGAGTTTAGGAAGGAAGACTCGACAGACCTAAAGTCAACCCATTGCATATTGAGTAATAGTGCTATGTGTGTTGAGTTTCCTGGTAGTTGCCTTCGATCAATTTTTGATTAATGTTTCAACTATGAACATAGGAAATGCCTGACGACGAAAAGGATTTCGGTATGTGCGAATACTGCGAAGACGAGCGCGGCCTGTGCGACAGAAATTTCTTAGTTGGTGGTAGGTGCTTCAGCATCAAGCTGGATGAGACCTTCGAAGTGGATATAGTAAGTCACAACGACAAGTCTTTTTTCGTAATTAAGCATGACTTCTGCTTCTTTTGCTTCAACTTATAATTTTAATTTTTTACTATTCTACTAGCATATCCCCTGCCATGCAAGAATTTATGTCTTGGATAAGATTGGTTTCAGTCCTATGGAAACTATGGAGGTAAAGAGAGTTCACTTGAGGACCGAGCATGGTTATACTTTTGCCGCAAAATAATACAATGCAGACACCTACACCTATTTTGAATGCAAAAATTGGAGATCACTATGCAAGGCTTATGCATTTGAGCCTGATATGCTTATCACCTTTGATATTCGTCTGGAAGATGATATTGAAGGTAATATCGACATCCGGGTCGATGTGCAGATGCCTCCAGTTCTAGCATTATGTGAGTTTCTCAACCATATTTATGTATTGGATATTGTTTATTCAAAAATAGTTGACAACTAATTTCTATTGACAGCTTATTCCCATTCAAGCAAACATGTCCGGCGCTTGGTAGACATGACGTACTACTGTCCCGGGGCTGAACTAAACTGCGAGGAGATAAGTCATTATGTTTCATGGCTTGAGGATCTTGATACTATCAAGACAAATTATTTTCCTGGACTTGAAAATCTTAGTACTCAAAACGTGCGACCACTAGCGTGCGTATTGAACTAGGGTCACATCTATTTAGGAAAGATGGTAATATTTTTACTATTTGTCCTCAGTGCATCTTTTGCATACATTATTTTTTAAGCTAAACTTCATTGCTAAGTATGTTACTACGATGTTCTTCAACAGGGACACCCGATGATAGTTGTGCCTCATTGGATCGAGCCTAAAGGTCGCATGGCAATGGTTAGCTTACGGACAAGACATCCTACATTGCACATGAGTGCATTCAGGATTTCTAAAAGCGAGCAAGTCTTAATAGTCAAAGACTGGAGCAAAATTGTGAAGGATCGCAGAGAAGTACTAGGGGGCAGCAATCAGAAGCGCAGCCCACAATTAGGAGACAGGTTCATATGCATGCTCCAATATGATGAAGTAGGAGTGCTACACATGTTCTATGCTATTTTACCTGAGAGAGAGCAGCAGGAGTGATTAGCTAGCTAGAATGAGTTTGAAGATGATGATGTGCTACACTATGACTATGATGATTAAATAGCTAGTGTTGGTGGTAATGACTATGATGATGATTATTAGCTAGTGTTGGTGGTGATTAGATAGCTACACTATGACTATGATGATTAAATAGTGTTGGTGGTAATGACTATGATGATTATTAGCTAGTGTTGTTGGTGATGATATGATGCAAGAGTTTTTATATTAATATGATGATGATGATGATGATGAGTTATTATATCATTGGGTGAAAGAACCGCGGATTAGTTTCAAGTGGATGGATCCTAAGTGACCAAGTCATGGATTATAATCCATGACTTGGTCACTTAGGATCCATCCACTTGAAACTAATCCGCGGTTCTTTCACCTAGTGATTTAATAACTCATTATAATGTAAAAACAATCTCTAAATTGCTACTGTATGAAAACTTGTATAAAGGTGTATGAATACGACATAAAATAAAAAAGAAATAGAATACGGAATAATAGTAGTAGCGCGGGCAGTGAGACGCGCTACTAGTAATTACCAATAGCACCTTCTGTAGGAAGCGCTACTACTAAGTGCATATAGCAGTAGCGCGGGTTAACCAACGCTACTGCTAACCTTTAGTTGTGGCGTCGTAGCAGTAGCGCGGTCACCCGTGCTACTGGTAGGCCAAAAACCCGCGCTACTGCTAGGCTTTTCCCTAGTAGTGATCATCTTTCAACTTAGCTTTCTCTAGGAACGCATTAAAATTCAAGGGAACGGTAGCACGGGCCATTGATCTACAACATTGATATGCAAAAACTATCAGGACTAAGTTCATGATAAATTAAGTTCAATTAATCATATTACTTAAGAACTCCCACTTAGATAGACATCCCTCGAGTCATCTAAATGATCACGTGATCCAAATCAACTAAATCATGTCCGATCATCATGTGAGATGGAGTAGTTTTCAATGGTGAACATCTCTATGTTGATCATATCTACTATATGATTCACGTTCGACCTTTCGGTCTCCAGTGTTCCGAGGCCATGTCTGTACATGCTAGGCTCGTCAAGTTTAACCCGAGTATTCCGCATGTGCAAAACTGTCTTGCACCCGTTGTATGTGAACGTAGAGCCTATCACACCCGATCATCACGTGGTGTCTCAGCACGACGAACTGTCGCAATGGTGCATACTCAGGGAGAACACTTATACCTTGAAATTTTAGTAAGGGATCATCTTATAATGCTACCGCCGTACTAAGCAAAATAAGATGCATACAAGATAAACATCACATGCAATCAAAATATGTGACATGATATGGCCATCATCATCTTGTGCCTTTGATCTCCATCTCTAAAGCACCGTCATGATCTCCATCGTCATCGGCTTGACACCTTGATCTCCATCGTAGTGTCGTGGTCGTCTCGCCAACTATTGCTTCTACAACTATCGCTAACGCATAGTGATAAAGTAAAGCAATTACATGGCGTTTGAATTTCATACAATAAAGCGACAACCATAAGGCTCCTGCCAGTTGCCGATAACTTTTACAAAACATGATCGTCTCATAAAACAACGTATATCACATCATGTCTTGACCATATCACATCACAACATGCCCTGCAAAAACAAGTTAGACGTCCTCTACTTTGTTGTTGCAAGTTTTATGTGGCTGCTATGGGCTTCTAGCAAGAACCGTTCTTACCTACGCATCAAAACCACAACGGTGTTTCGTCAAGTTTGCTGTTTTAACCTTCAACAAGGACCGGCCATAGTCAAATTCGATTCAACTAAAGTTGGAGAAACAGACACCCGCCAACCACCTTTATGCAAAACTAGTTGCATGTCTGTCGGTGGAACCGGTCTCATGAACATGGTCATGTAAGGTTGGTCCGGGCCGCTTCATCCAACAATACCGCCGAATCAAAATAATACGTTGGTGGTAAGCAGTATGACTATCACCGCCCACAACTCTTTGTGTTCTACTCGTGCATATCATCTACGCATAGACTTGGCTCGGATGCCACTATTGGGAAACGTAGCATGCAATTTCAAAAAAATTCCTACGCTCACGCAAGATCTATCTAGGAGATGCAGAGCAACGAGAGGGGGAGAGTGTGTCCATGTACCCTCGTAGACCGAAAATGGAAACGTTTGACAACGCGGTTGATGTAGTCGAACTTCTTCTAGTTCCGACCGATCAAGCACCGAACGTACGGCACCTCCTAGTTCTGCACACGGCTAGGAATCAATGTTGTGTGTTCTAGCGGTGCCCTGCCCACATATATATAGGTGGGAGAGGGAGGGGAGCAGCAAGGGGTGCCCCAAGTAGGAGGGATCCTACTTGGGCCCCTCCTCCAAGTCGGCCTCCCCCCCTTCCATATCTACCGAAGGGGGAAGGAAAGAGGAGGGAGGAGGGAAGGAAGGGGGAGGCCGAATCCCTCCCCTTCCTTCTCTTTCCCCCCCTTTCCTTTCCCTCAGGTGCGGCCCATATGGGGGGCGCAGCAGCCCCTGCTGGCTGCTGCGTTTTCCCTCTTGGCCCATTAGGCCCATATCTTTGCCGGGGGGGGGGGGGGGGTGCCCGGAACCCCTTCCGGTGACCCGATATGTACCCGGTACACCCGGAACACTTCCGGTGTCTGAATGTCATCGTCCTATATATGAATCTTTACCTCTCGACCATTTCAAGCCTCCTCGTCATATCCGTGATCTCATCCGGGACTCCGAACAACATTCGGTCACCAAATCACATAACTCATATAATATAAAATCGTCGTCGACCGTTAAGTGTGCGGACCCTACGGGTTCGAGAACTATGTAGACATGACCGAGACACCTCTCCGGTCAATAACCAACAGCGGAACCTGGATGCTCATACTGTTTCCCACATATTCTACGAAGATCTTTATCGGTCGTACTGTAATGACAACATACGTTATTCCCTTTGTCATCGGTATGTTACTTGCCCGAGATTCGATCGTCGGTATCTTCATACCTAGTTCAATCTCGTTACCGGCAAGTCTCTTTACTCATTCCGCAATACATCATCCCGCAACTAACTTATTAGTCACATTGCTTGCAAGGCTTCTTATGATGTGCATTACCGAGAGGGCCCAGAGATACCTCTCCGATACTCGGAGTGACAAATCCTAATCTCGATCTATGCCAACCCAACAAACACCTTCGGAGATACCTGTAGAGCATCTTTATAATCACCCAGTTACGTTGTGACGTTTGATAGCACACAAGGTATTCCTCCGGTATCCGGGAGTTGCATAATCTCATAGTCAAAGGAATATGTATATGACATGAAGAAAGCTATAGCAATAAAACTGAACAATCAATATGCTAAGCTAACGGATGGGTCATGTCCATCACATCATTCTCCTAATGGTGTGATCCCATTCATCAAATGACAACACATGTCTATGGTTAGGAAACTTAACCATCTTTGATTAACGAGCTAGTCTAGTAGAGGCTTTACTAGGAACTCAGTGTTTTGTCTATGTATCCACACATGTATCAAGTTTTCGGTTAATTCAATTCTAGCATGAATAATAAACATTTATCATGATATAAGGAAATATAAATAACAACTTTATTATTGCCTCTAGGGCATATTTCCTTCAAAATTGTCTATACCAAATTGTATATATATATATATGTAGTTGAATGGTCGTGCGAGAAATTCGATGATATATATATATGATTGGTTCTACGAGAAATTCTATTTATATATATGCATAACGTGTACAATATGTAGTAGCGTAAAATATGTTTGAAATGAAAAAGAATTAAATGCAAAACACAAAACTAAAACGAAAAATAAATCATAAACCCATAAACCCCTAAACCTTTTAGTCTCGGTTGGTGTTACCAACCGGGACTAAAGGTCTCCCAGCCCCCGGCGGGCGCTCGTGCCATGTGGTGGGCCTTTGGTCCTGGTTCGTGTTGAACCGGGACTAAAGGGGGGGGGACCTTTAGTCCCCACCCTTTAGTGCCGGTTGCAGAACCGGCACTAAAGGCCCTTACCAACCGGCACTGCAGCCTGATTCTGCACTAGTGAAAGTACTCATAGTTTTATTCTTGCAAAGTAGTTCTAGCATCACACCTACAAATTAGTTTCATACTTGTTCTAGGTAAAGCAAACGTCAAGTGTGCGTAGAGTTGTATCGGTGGTCGATAGAACTTGAGGGAATATTTGTTCTACCTTTAGCTCATCGTTGGGTTCGACACTCTTATTTATCGAAAAGGGCTACAAACGATCCCCTATACTTGTGGGTTATCAAGACCTTTTTCTGGCGCCGTTGCCCGGGAGCAATAGCGTGGGGTGAATATTCTCGTTTGTGCTTGTTTGCTTTATCACTAAGTAGTTTTTATTTTCTGTTCTAAGTTATTCTCTATCTTTAGTTACGGATATGGAACACGGAACACCAAAAAAATTAGTTGTACTTGCTACTCATGGAGATGGGGGACCTCCTAAAACCCTCGATGCTCGTTATGTGAAAAATATTAAACACTATTTTGATAATCCTGAGAAAACCCTGTTCAACATGATAATGGGAGACACGTTGGATCAATGTGAATACTTTAGGGATTATCGCTTGACACAAAAAGGGAAACTCTTATGGGATCAAATTCATATGTTGCATTGGTATGCTCAGAATTTATGCTTGAGATATGATTATACTTGTTGCTCTAGGATGAAGGCTCCACACCTTCCTTTTTCATGCAAAATTTAATGATAATGAAACTTTAGCTTCTTATGCTAATGGTAGATATGATTACTATGATGTGGAACGAATAGAAGAATTTGTTGCTTTTAAAGGTGCTTATGAAATTGAATCCTCGTTTGAAAAGTATGAAGATTTTGATGATTTAGTTTATAGACCTGAAAATTTTGCTATACTTAAATATTATATGAGAATTACAAATACAATTCCGATATTGATGCATTTATTGAGAAAGTCTCCGCTGTCCAAGAAGAGACTAATATTTTGCAGGAGTCTATGGAAAAAGGAATTGATGAAACTGTGAGCTCATTGGATGAAAAAGATGATGAGGAGAGCGAAGAACAAATTTAGAAAGAGCGGATTGATCACCCGAGCCCACCTTCTAATGAGAGTAACTCTTCAACTCATACATTATTTAATGTCCCTTCATGCTTACCGAAGGATGAATGCTATGATAATTGCTATGATCCCGTTGATTCTTTTGAAATATCCCTTTTTGATGAACTTGATGCTTGCTATGCTTGTGGCCAAGATGCCAATATGAATTATGCTTATGGAGATGAACTTGCTATAGTTCCTTATGTTAAGAATGAAATTGTTGCTATTGCACCCACACAAGATAGTCCTATTATCTTTTTGAATTCTCCCAACTACACTATATCGGAGAAGTTTGCACTTATTAATGATTATATTGATGGGTTGCATTCTACTACTACATGATGATCTTGATGAATATAATATGCATGTGCTTGCTGCTCCTACTTGCAATTATTATGAGAGAGGGACTACATCTCCACCTCTTTATGTTTCCAATACGATAAAATTCAAGAAACTGCTTGTGCTATGTATTGGCCTTTACTTGATGTGCATGAATTGTTCTTTTATGACATGCCGATGCATAGAAAGAGAGTTAGACTTTGACATTGCATGATATATGTTGCTTTGTGCTCACTACTAAATTACAAATTATTGTTAATTAAAATTGGCTTTGATATACCTTGGGATCCAGGTGGATCCATCACTTGAGCACTTTATGCCTAGCTTAATGGCTTTAAAGAAAGCGCTGCTAGGGAGACAACCCGAAAGTTTTAGAGAGTCATTTTATTCTGTTTAGTGCTTTTATAAAGTTTAAAAACAAACAAATATAGAGGGGAATCTAAAACTTCACAAAAAAAGAAGCGATTGAAAGGTGATGCATTGGAGAAGTGAGGGTCGACCTTGAACACTTGTGTTCGTGCTCATGGAAACAATGTAAATTTTTCATGAAAGTTCTCACAAAAATAATTATCCCCTTGTACAAATCCATTTTATTATAACTTTTCAAACATTTTCTAAAATCAAGAACATGTTTTTAATTCATGAACATTTTACACTATTTGCAAACATTTTTTTTAAATGTAATTTTTAACAATTTTCTTGAATCGGCGAACATTTCTAGAATGGACGAACATTATTTTGAAAATTGGTGGAACAATTTTTGAAATTCACGAACATTTTTTGAAATGCACGATCAATTTTTGAATTTGCAAATGTTTTATGAATGAATAAACTATTTTGTAAGTCACGAAAAGTTTTTGAATTTTGAGGATATTTTTTCATTCATGAACATTTTTTGAATTGGCGACAGTTTATTCAATTTCATTAATATTTTGTAATACATAAAAAACGTGAACAATTTTTTGATTTTGCAAACATTTGTTTTTTCAAAATTTTGAACATTTTTTAATAAGCAAACATTTTTTTAAAATTATGAGCATGTTTTGAATATAGAAACATTTTATGATTTATTAAATATTTTATTTCAAAATTCTCACTTTTTAAAAAAAATCAGAACTTTTTTTAAGTCCCAAATATATTAAAATAGAAAAAATGAAATGGAAAAGAAAAATAAAAATAAAAAATAAAAAACGAAATTTAAAAAGCAGGTTGGGCCGGTCCAAATGGGCGCGCCGTGTCTTCTCGCAGCATGCAGTACAGGAAGTCCCTACTACATGGGCCGGCTCAGGCGGGGATTCCCCTGTGTGAAACATTTTTCATCGCTTATAGGTGACGTTGGTGAGTAATATTTTGCAACTTTGGAGGCAATTTTCGTGACGTACCACAAGAAGCAATAGCCCATTATTATTAGGTATATAGATATAGATGAACCAGGTTGCAACTATAGAACAGGGCAAAGACTAAACTGAACTTCCTTCCGACAATGTCTTCAACTTTTTTTTGTTGAAGAGATATAAAATGCCATTGCACAATAAACAGAACATTATTCAGGTACCCACATCATATATTACTCTTTCATATAAATGATCCACATCACCTAAACAGTAACTGTTCCATCACAAGGCGTTCATAACCAACTCCTAGAATAAAGCTGAGCGACTATCAAACAGACAATCCATCTATCTAACAAGTGATGAAGGATGCGTGCCAATAACTGAAATCTGGCAAGTGTCCCAAGCACATTTCAACCGGTTTACCCTCCTGATTCCTGACTGACAATTAGCATGGCGTGACAGCGATTATGAGCACATGAGATCACTAGAAGAACGAAACCAGTAGCCAGAACCCGGAGAAAGAAGATGCAGCTTGCAGCAACCACGTGATGAACGCCAGGACGACCGAAAGCGCGAACTGCCGGCAGGCCAGCTTCGAGTATGTCTCACAGAAGTGCACATCCCACATGAAGAAAATTGTCAGGCTCGCAGAGGAACAGGCTCCTGAGAACATGAAAACCGCCACGACCTGCAATGCATTCACAATTGATGTTTTCACTCAGATAGACCTTTGCTAGCTCAAGATTCCAAGAACTGCGCAAGTAAAAAAATTGATTTCACAGGGTATCTGGACTGTGTTTGTGAGATGTAACAACTTTGGCTATGAGAAATGACAGCCATTAGTTCTGATAACAGGAAAAAAGAACCATTGATAAACTATACCGTTGGTTGACCAAAAAGTCATGCAAAGCATATTTGTTGTTAGAATTTATTGCTCAAATGGACAATTCATCGGAAAATCTGAGCTCAATTAATTCAGAAGTACCTCATGGACAATAGAAGAGACAAAGCGAACGACTTACCCAGTCGACCATAACAATGATCAATAGATTATCCCGGGTGTGAAGATCCTTTTTATTCCTTAGAGCAAAGATATCCTTACAAGCAAGGCCCAAACTCCACATAATCTGCAGGATCAACGCTAGATTCATGTAGCTGAAATGAAGGGACACCAGAATACACTCGTTAGATGATGTCGACAAAACACACTTGAATTCCTGCCCAAGCAGTTCTGAAGAGTAGTCAAGAAATTGAAGACTTTATGCAGTTCATAGTCTCTTTTTTTTTCGCGAATACGCAAGATGCGTATCTTTGCATTGATAGAAGAAGAGAACAAGCATGGGGTTACAACGCTTACAAGGCCATGTACGCACTAGGCATGGTGAACAAGCGAAGGAGCACAACAGAACGGGGGGTATGCTCAGCCCCACAACAAAAACTAGAGACTATAGTTGTGTATGCATGATGTACTGGTTAGCAGATGTACTTTAAGAAGCTATCCAAGTGTTCCCCAGAAAATTGGGCAGTGATTTGTATGTCATGATGCTGAAGGAAAATTTATAGTATTCGACAACAACACCATCAAGCCTTTTGTGTATGAACTATGAAGTGGTTCCAACTCCCAAGCACATAATAAGGTTTTTGTTCCTTTTCTTAAAAGAACACAGCGATGACTGTAAGATGCCGTTAAGATTGATGGGTGTCCCTGTAGTTGAGGTATCAATAATGCTTTAATCCATCAGTTGCTTCAAGCATTTTTGTGCATTGCAGATTTGCAGTCACAGATGAGTTAGTTTCCTAGTTGATTTGCTTTTTCAATGCCGAGAAGATTTAGCAGAACATTCAGAATCTTTTGCAGATAAAAGAGTAATCACCAGGTTTTTTTCACTTGAGAAAAAAAGCATCACCCTGCTTGGAAGGTGTTAGATCCGCTTCATCTAAGTTCTATTAAATAAGGGTTGATAATGATTCGATGCCTTTCTCAGGCAAGTGTGGGATTTCCCTTCTAAGTTTTAAGCCTAGAAAGTAGAAACTGTTGGGGCGAGCTCAGCTTGCAAGCCTGTGCTAAATTCACCCAACCAACTTGTCTCTACTTTATTCCCCAAAATTTCTCTTGAAATAAAGAGTAAGACTCACCCAACCTAAGACCAAAGCCTTGAAAGACCCAAATTAACTGAAGCTGAGCTAATGCTCAACCGGCAATACCAAGACACTGGAAAGACTCCAACCACTTGGGGTTTGGTTTCACTTCACACACCGGCCTTGTCCTCCAAACCCAGATCGAACGCAATGAATTTGCAAGAAAACACACGAGCCATGCTACTTGAGTGATGCTCCATGAATTTGCAAGAAAACACACGAAGGGGCAGGAAAGAAATTAGTAGTAGGGGGAGGGGAGGGGAGGGGAGGGAGTACAAGAAGGCGCTGTAGTTGGAGTAGCCGAAGCCGGAGACCATGGAGAAGGTGGACGCGGCGGCGAAGACGCACTGCGACAGCCGCAGCGCCATGCCGCTCCATGTCCCCGGGCTCCCCACTACGCGCTTCATCCCCTGCTCTGCTCTGCTTGCTGCGGAGAAGCCGATGGAGTCCTTCCTGGCGTGGATCTGTGGCAGTTGCTGTGTGCGCTTAGCTCGTGTGGGATGGGATGAGAAAGGTGATGGCTATGAGCAGGAGCCGGAGAGGTGGGGTGCCTGGCTTGTGTGAGACGAGATGGGAAAGGTGATGGATGACCACGAACCAGGTTGAGATGGGGGTGGCCGGGTGGGGTACCTCTGCCTCGCGTTTTTGAGATGGAGAGTCTGAAATGCAAATGGAACGCAGGTAATCACTGAGCGTCCACCATGTGGTCTGGGTACCTCTGCTCCGCTAGCAGCTGGAAACTTCGTGGTAGATTCATAGTTTTAAATAGTCCGCTATAGCCCGCTATAAACTTTTCAGCAGGGTGCCGGTAAATAGTTGCCTTCACAAATAGCCCGCTAAAGCCAGCTATAGCCCGCTATGGCTTCGCTATAGCTGATTTGGAGGCTCGCCGCTATTTTCCATAGCCCGCTATTTAAAACATTGGGTAGATTCCTTGCTTGGCCACGTCGTCCGAGTATACGTACATTTCTGCGCACACCGTTCGTCACCTTTACTCTTCGTCCCAACCGGCACAAAGTCAAATGATGAAGCTGATTCTTTTACTCATTTGTTGGCAAACGATGGATTCATCCGACGATGATTTTAATTGCAGAGAGCTTGATGACTACACATTCAAAGAGTTTGTTGATTTATCCGGTTTTTCAGACAATGATGACGACAAAGATGCTGAGATGATGATGGTGAACAGCATCCAGGAAGAAATGGGTAAGAAACATGAGCACGTTCTTAACTTCAAGGGTTCAATAAATGGCATTGATAGCTCTTTGCCCCAAATAGGATAATTGGTGCAAAGGCTCTCTGCGACGACTACTTCAAATCTTTCGGTGTCATTTGTCATTTTTCTTGCGTGTAGTGGACGTTGTGAAGAATTATGATCCCTACTCCATGCTAAGGAAAGATTGTTGCTCTCTATGCAGAAATGATATGGCTTCTCTGGGGACACTTGCATATGGTAAAGCCACAAATGATGTTGATGAACGTCCGGATGGGAGAGAGTACATGCATTGACGCCATGGTGAAATTTGTCTACGCTGTGGTGAAGGTGTTTAGACCGGAGTAATTGCGAGAACCAAATGCGGAGGACATGGAGAAGTTAATGGCAATTTGAGGGGCAATGGAGGACCGGGAGCTCTCCGAGGTTGAATGGGAACTTCATAGAACCCTTAAGGCTCAGCTGCTGGGCATTGCAGCTGTGGAAAGAATTAGGTGGTGCCAACGATCAAGAATTTCCAAGATCATAGCAAGTGACGCTTCCTCTAAACTATTCCACTTGAGAGCGAATGGTAGAAGGAGAAAGAACCATATTCCAGTGCTTAGAGGACAGAATGGTAATGTTAATGAGCACAAACTCAAAGAGGAGCTCCTCTTCAAACACTTCAAGTTACGCGAGGCCGACTGATTCGCCATTCTGGAAGGGGCTTACGAGAACGAAAGATTTGTTCTTTCGTAGGATCAAATTCCTTGTTGGCAATGGGATGACAACAAGATTTTGGGAGGATACGTGGTTAGGGGAGACGCCACTAGCCATACAATATCCCAGCCTTTATAATATTGTACAACGTAAGGAGGATTACATGGGCACAGTATTACAATCGGTACCCTTGAATATTCAGTTTAGGCAATCATTAGTGGGGGAGCGTTGGAATTCCTGGATGCACTTGGTACGGAGATTGATGGATGTTCAATTATCCGACCAACCTGACTCACTACACTGGAAGTTGCCTAGAAATGGAGTGTTTACAGTAAAATCTTTTTATATGGATCTAATTAATTCTGGCCCAATCCCGAGATCTATACATATCTGAAAGGTTAAGGTTCCCTTGCGTATTAAAATCTTTATATGGTTTGTCCACAAGCAAGTGATCCTCACCAAAGATAATTTGCTAAAGCGACGGTGGGTAGGCAGTACACGATGTTGTTTTTGTGATCATGATGAAACAATACAACATCTCTTTATAGATTGCCCTCTCGCGAAATTACTTTGGCGAACGATTCATATAGCCTTTAACATTATTCCTCCAGCTAGCATTGAATCGTTATTTGGGACGTGGTTAGCTAGGGTTGAACATACTACTGCGTCTCGTATTCGGATAGGAATATGCGCGCTTATGTGGGTTATATGGAACTGCAGGAATGATATGATTTTTAACAGACAACATATTTTAACCTTCTTGCAGGTCATCTTCAGAGCTACGGCATGGACCACTCCTACGGACTTCAGGGAGCCTTTGGTTACTGGGTGCAACCAGTGGGAGATGGTAGCACGGGCTATATTCAATCGGTTTGGATGGCGGTCGCATAACAGGGTAGGAGTCTAGGGAGCTTGTCCTTTTATTCATACCGGTTGTGGTTTTGAGCTTTTTTATATGTTTCTTTGCTCCGTTTGCGAGCTGTAATACTTTTAAGACTTTGTGATACTTTGAGACTTTTAATAATATGGTTGCATGCATCGCTCACATGCAGTGGCCGGGGGCAAGCCTCCTTTTCCAAAAACTATTGGGTTCGGTGGCTGCAGAGAGGAGGGTGATCAATTGGGAATTACTACAGCATCCTTCAGCTGACCTACAACACTTGGAGATGCCTTTCCCAGAGGAGGAGATTAAGGCGGTTGTCTTCGACTTGCATGATGAAAAAGCTCCAGGGCCGGACGGTTTTATAGGGAAATTCTTCAATATTTTTGGTCGTTAATCAAGGATGATTTGGTGGCTGCGGTGCACCAATTTTTTTGCCTTCAAGGAGCCAACTGGAACCTTCTTAACTTTGCTAACATAGTTCTGCTCCCCAAGATTGAGGCTGCGATTTCGGCCAATGATTTCAGACCTCTGAGCTTGTTGCACAGCTTTGCAAAGATTGTCTGCAAATTGTTGGCAAATAGGCTGGGGCCAGAGTTGCAGCAACTTATTTCCTGCACCAGAGTGCTTTCATCCGTGGGAGATCGATCCAGGATAATTTTCTTTATGTCAAAAATACTATGAAAGATGCTCACAAGAGAAATATTCCACCGGTCTTCCTGAAACTTGACTTCGCCAAGGCTTTTGACTCGGTTTGTTGGCCTTATCTGCTAGATGTAATGGAGGCTTATGGTTTTGGGCAGAGATGGAGAAACATTATTAGTCTGCTGTTGGCCTCTTCATCTTCTCGGGTGCTTCTTAATGGGTGTCCTGGAACTCCCTTTGCTCACAAAAAAGGTCTGCGGCAAGGGGATCCACCATCTCCGATGCTTTTTATCCTTGCCATGGACCCTCTGATGAGGATGTTTGAGTGCGTCACAAGCCATGGCATTCTAGCTCCTTTGCCTAGGAATGCGGTGAGGATGAGAACCAGCCTCTATGCAGATGCTGCTGCAATTTTTCCCTTGCCATATCGTTCTCAGCTTCTTGCTATTCTCAAGATTATGGAGGTCTTTGGTTCTATTTCTGGTCTCAAAATCAACCCGACTAAATGTGTGGTCTACCCTATCCGATGCCAACATGATTGAGTGGAGTCTTGTCTTAAAAGCTTCGGTGGCTCTATTGGATCTTTTCCGTGCAAGTACCTTGGGCTCCCCCTTTCCTTCAAAATGCTGAGAAGGATTGATTTACAGCCACTCCTTCACAAGGGTGCTGGGAAATTATGCAGATGGAAAGGGAAGCTTCTCAACCGGACATGACGCCTTGATCTGATCAACTCTGTCCTTACAGCCACCATCACCTTTTTCCTAACTGCCTTTGCACCGAGTGGATGGTTCACTAAGAAATTTGACAAGATGAGACGTAATTTCCAGTGGAATGCTGATGAGGAAGCCCACAGTGGTAAATGTCTTATTAATTGGAAGATGTTCTGTGAACCCAAGAATGTGGGTGGCCTGGGCATCAAAGATATCCATGCATCTGGCCGTGCCCTCCACCTACGCTGGCCTTGGTATGAATGGGATATGGTTCGCAAACCATGGAAGGGAACTCCGGTGCCTTGTGAGAAGGCTGATTTGAACCTTTTTGCGGCATGCACAACCATTTCGTCGGGTGATGGCCGACTCACAAATTTTTGGAGTCACAGATGGCTTCATGGCCTTGCTCCCAAGGAGATTGCCCCGGATTTGTTCAAGATGTCCAGATCTAAGAAGTTGACTGTCAATGAAGCCCTATCAAATGGCTCTTGGATGAGAGGCTTGAGGAATATTAACACCTCAGATTTATTGGATTCCTTCATCAGCCTATGGTGCACCTTGCAAGGAACCTCCTTACAAGCTTGCCCTGATTCTATCCGCTGGAACCTAACGGCTGATGGAATTTACTCTGCCAAGTCTGCTTACCACTTTCAGTTCCTAACTCGCGTCCCACAGCCACAGCTTCTGAACGTTTGGAACATCAAAGCGGAGGGCAATATCAGGTTTTTTTATTTGGACTCTGCTTCAAAATAGATTATGGACTGCTGACAGACTTCTTCCTCGCAACTGGGATCACAATGAGTATTGCTCGGCTGTGACCAGATTGTTGAATCTGCCAAGCACCTCATCCTTGATTGCCCTTTTGCGAAAGAAGTTTGGTACAAGGCGAGCTGCTGCTCAGGCGGCCATGGGTGCAACTTCCATCTCGGATTGGTGGAGCAAAATAAGTAGTCTGAAGAAGAAAGGAAATGCAACAAACGAGTGCACGGCGGCAGTATACATTGCTTGGAACATTTGGATTGAGAGAAAGAACAGAGTCTTCAAAGCTTCAACGAACTCCAGTATTATGGTGTTGCTTCTTGCTACAGATGCGATAAGCCTCCTTAGGGAGGCAGGGGAGTAGTTTCCTTTTGGGTGTGAAGCTGACTGCCCTTGCGCTTCACCTTCTTTTCTTCCATTGGTGTTTTTACCCTTTTTTTTTCTCCGGCTGCTACCTCCAGCAGCCTTGTACAGTATTCCCTCTAATATAATGAAAAGGCAGAGCTCCTGCTGTTCCGGTCAAAAAATTTTTGAGGGGCAGGAGGTTTCTAGGTATATGCTTGATTCAGATGATTGCAGGCATTTTTTGATAATGGAACACTTTCTCGACAAGTTTGTGTGGGTAGTGTCAAGGTCACACCAAAGAGGTCAACATCATACTTGAAGCACTGGCATCAAAAGACTCATGGCTTTGGCATGCCATTTTTGGCATGTCGGGTTATTACAACGGCATCAATGTATTTCATTGACCTCTGTTGTTCAATAGGCTTTGTGATGGGAATGTCCCGACGTGCAATTACACCGTCAAGAAGGATAACTATACCATGGGTTACTACCATACCGATGATATCTATCCTCAGTAGCGGCGTTTGTGAAGACTATACCCGACCCCCAATGTACAAATGATGTCTCTTTGCACAAATGCAAGAAACTGCTGGGAAGGATGCGGAAAAGGCATTTGGAGTGCTCGAAGCTCGTTGGACTATTGTTCGTGGAGCTGCAATGAGCTGGGATTCGATGACAGTACAGTGAGTGACGATCAGTCATGTAATACTACATAAGGCAGAATGTTCTGCGGTTGACTTCAATCTGAAGTTCACAAGCTGAGTGGGAAGGATCAGCCCATGATGCTAGCATTCTAACAGACAACATGTCTCAACCTGATGGAATCAATATCCCCAATGGCAAGTTCTACCAAGGAGATGTTGGCTATGCATATCAGCCTGGTGTTCTTCGACCCTTCAGGAAAACCAGGTACCATCTGAACGACTTCTTTTCCAGGAACTATCATAGGACTCCACAGGAACTGTTTAATCTCACACACTCTAGCCTTAGAGTTATGGTTGAGAGGGCATTTGAAGCTCTGAAGAATAGGTTTAAGATCCTCCTCTTCTTCTTCTTTTTCTTCAGTCATATGGCATTCAATTTGTATTGCCATTTCTAAGTAGGTAGGACGAACTGTCATTTGTTTCCTAGGTAGGACTGATACGATGTTGAAATCGTGTGTGGTAAGGTCGCCAGTAGTGAGAAATGGTGATCACACCTTATGCCGTTCGCAACCAAACAACATGTAGTTCTTCATAGAAGTGCGACTCAGGCAACCAAACACCATGATAAAAATTACTTCTCTGACACAGCTAGCCTACATGCAGGCTACCAAATGATGGGCAGACGATGGTTCTTTGTCCGGTTCCTCAGCCAGGAAAAAACGAAGGAAGCAACCAAACGCGTCCTTGGATGCCGAGAGGAAATCTGAAAACTAACAATAAACCCGACATTGTGTCGTATTCGATGGTTGTTGGACTTAATAGACCATGGCACCCATACTTAGAAGGAGGACAAGGTCAAACAATTTTTCATGCCTCAAGACGCAGAAGGTCAGACAAAACTTTCAGATATATTTGTATTGTTTCCAAATTTACTGTTCATCCTGGGTGTATGCACACCAACAAGTAGAAAAACCACTCTCCTATCTTTAGTGTTTTATTTTCTTTCTAACTACGATGAGAAGGACTACATGTCTACTCCCTCCATTCCATACATAATATAAGACATTTTTGCAAGCTAACATATCTTGCAAAAGTGTTTTATATTGTTTGACGGAGGGAGTAAATTGCTTGGCAACAAAAGAATGGTTTATTCAGTGTGCGAAGCGCATACAAATTGGCTATGGTTGAAAAGAAACCAGGTATGGTTGGTCCCAGCCACTAAAGAGATATGAAATTCCATTGTACAATAACAAGAGCCTTCGATCGCGACTTATCTTCATATTAATGAACCCACATCATCTAAACAGTAACTGTTCGACCACAAGGTGTTCATAATCAACTCCTAGAATAAAGACGAGCTACTATCAAACAGACAATCTATCTGACAAGTGATGAAGGATGCGTGCACATTGCAACCGATTTACCCTCCTGACTTAGCATGTCGCGACGGCGATTATGAGTGCGTGAAATCACTAGAAGAACGAAGCCAGTAGCCGTAACCCAGAGAAAGCAGACGCAGCTTGAAACAACCACGTGATGAACGCCAGGGTGGTTGAAAGCGCGAACTGCCGGCAGGCCAGCCGCGGGTATGCTCCGCAGAGCTTCACATCCCACATAATCAAAATTGTCAGGCCTGCAGAGGCAATTGCTCCTGTGAAAATGAGAATCGCCATGGCCTGCAACGCATTCACAATTGATGTGATCACTCAGATATGCCTTTGCTAGCTCAAGATTCCAAGAACTACTCGATTAAAAAATTGATTTCACAGGGTATTTGGACTCTGCTTGTGAGATGCAACAACTTTGGCTGAGAGAAATGACAGCCTTTCTAACAGGAAAAAAGAACCTTTGATAAACTATACCGTTGGTTAACCTAAAAGTCACGCAAAACATATTGGTTGTTAAAATTTCTTGATAAAATGGACAATTCGTTGGCTAAGTTCGATGGAGCGCCTGTGCCATCAAGTCTCTTAAAGCTACCTTATTGTCTTAGACGGAGGCAGAACTGTTAGGATAAATCGCGCGTGTGTGGATGTGCTGGCGTTGTGCCGTGTGACTTGGCACGAGTTTGTTGCTCGGGCGTGTGGACCAAGTTAGCTGCATGCTAGTAGGAGATCTGCGTCGTTGGAGTCGGCCGAATCCGGCGGTGTTCGTGTGCGCAGCCAGAGCCTGCGGATCAAGCAGTTGAATGTGGCGTGCATGTAGGTCGTGCGGCTCATGCAGTTAGTGGCTAGCGTGGTGGACGGGCCATGCATGAGTGCCAAGGGAATACAGAGAAAAAAGGCCCCGGCGTTTCATCGCCGCGGGTGTTCATCGCCTGGCAAAATTCGTATCCTCGTGTTCTTATGATTGTTCGTCGATCCTTGGTTCCAACAAGAACAAGAACTTGGCCAATAGAGAAGAAAGAATTACACTTATCCTGAATTTCATTTTTCATAAGAACTAAAAAAAGGGGCAGCCCGGTGCACGTAGGTCCACTTGTGCAGGGTCACACAAGGCAACAACTTCAGCGCTGCGCCAACGCTCCCCTTTTATTCTCGTAAGAACTAATGTTAACAAAATCTGGGTTCAATTGCTTCAGTGCATGCCTTCAGTTAATTCAGACATAGCTCATGGAGAATAGAAGAGACAAAGTGAACGACTTACCATGTCAATGCAAACAATGAACAATAGATTATGCCGGGTGTGAAGATACTTTTTATTCCTTAGAGCAAAGATATCCTTACAAGCAAGGAACATACTCCACATAAGCTGGAGGATCAACACCAGATTCATGTAGCTGAAATAAAGGGAGACCATAATACACTCGTTAGAAGTTAGATGATGTTAACAAACACACTTGAGTTCCTGCCCAAGCAATTCTGAAGAGTAGACAAGAAATTGAAGACTTTATGCGGTTCATAGTCTCAATGACATGAACTTGATGTGAAAAATATAAATCATTGGCGCACCCCAGCACTTGGTGCGATGGCACATAAAACCTAACTTTTAACAATTCTAATAAAATCTTATCATCGGAGAAAAACTGTAGGTTAGATGAAAAACATATGCCTTCGTTGCACATACACAAAGTAAACATTTTCCAATATTCCGGTTTCATTTTTGAACAAGTATGGTATGGTGTTGTTCACCCCGTCCTGTGGGGAATTGAGCTTTGAACTAATCCCAGCCCCTCAACATCTCAGTTCAGAATTCTCCCTGACTACTGTACATTGCACCAAGTGAAGGTTTACTTGGAAAAATTCTAGCGAGAGATCAATTACCTGTCAATTTCCAAAAACCATCTTACCAGATCATAAACCCTTCGCAGGGTGGCCTCAACAAAAACATACATGTTTCCTAACTTGGTCAACTTGAATACTGGACAGTAACAAGATATTTGGACACTGCTGACAATCAGGAATCCAAATACAATTGGAAAATTAAAATGGTGCAGCAGCTGCAGCTCGCATTTTAGACAAAAACACTAGTCACAGAAATATTAATAGAGGATAACAGAACACTCAAAGTTCTTGTTATGACAAAGAACACACAAGTTAAAGTAAACTCTCCAGATTATCGACAATTGAACATAAATATGTACGATGTCAAGTTTGTTGCCCTCCTGCAAACAAGCATGAACTCTGTAATGGGAACAAAATCTACATAAACCGTCTTAGAACTCGAATAAGGAAGTCACGTAATGAAGTCTCATTTCCTCTGTTCCGGTGAGGTGGAGGCCATATATTTACCACTCCTTTCGTTTCTAAATATAAGTCTTTATAGAGATTTCAATACGAACTACATACGGATGTATATAGACATAATTTAGAGTGTAGATTCACTCATTTTGCTTCGTATGTAGTCTGTTGGAATCTCTAAAAAGACTTATATTTAGGAACGGAGGGAGTACTAGTTGGGTGGGTGACCGGACAAATACCAGTTACTAATTTTGAGAGAATTGAAGGTAGTCATGGAGATATGTTTCAAAGTTTATCAAATGAGGCCTCCTGATTCTGTACTACGGGCGTTAAATCCGGCTCATCTAAGTTCTCTTAAATAAGGGTTAAGGGTTGATATATAATGTTTTCTCAGGCAGGTGTAGGATCCGAAGTTTTAAGCCTAGAAACTGTTTGGGCGAGCTCAGCTTGCAAGCCTGTGAAAATGTGAATCCTTGTAAGAAAGGAACCAGTCCCCTGCTTGTCTCCAAAAATTTCTCTTGAAAGAAAGAGTAAAACTCACCCAACCTTGTCCTCCAAACCCAATAGACCAAGACGGACACTCAGATAGCTTGCTACTTGAGTGATGCTGATGGATTTGCCAGAAGAAACACAAAGAGGGAGGACATTCTAGGGAAAAGAGAAGTAGCATTTGCGGGGGGATGAGATTAGTAGTAGGGGGGAGAGAGTAGTACAAGTAGGCGCCGTGGTTGGGGAAGCCGATGCCGATGCCGGAGACCATGGTGAAGGTGGACGCGGCGGCGAAGGCGCACTGTGACAGCCGCAGCGCCATGCCGCTCCATGTCCCCGGGCTCCCCACTACGCGCTTCATCCCCTGCTCTGCTTGCTGCGGGCCGCGGAGAGGTGAGGCGGAGAAGCCGGTGGACTCTTTCCTGGCGTGGATCTGTGGCGCTTGCTGTGTGCGCTTAGCTCGTGTGGGATGGGGAAGGTGATGGGTATGAGCAGGAGGACGAGGAGCCGGAGAGGTGGCGCTTGGCTTGTGTCAGACGAGATGGGAAAGGTGATGGGGAGAGGAGATGGGAAAACTGATATGAGATGGTTGGTGGTGGCCGTGGGGTACCTCTGCCTGCCTGCATGCCTGCTTGTTTTTGAGATGCAGAGTGAAATGCAAATGGAACACAAGGAGTGATTACCACTAGCAGAAAACAAGGCTTTGGTCCAGGCCAGCCCAGCCCATTAGTCCCGGTTCAGTCAGAAACAGGGACACATGGGGCATACGTCCCGGTTCGTGCGTTCAGGGGGCCGGCCGGGGCTCGTGGGGCATTGGTCCCGGTTCGTCTGGACCCTTTGGTCCCGGTTCCAGACACGAACCGGGACCAATGGGCCTCGCTCCTGGCCCACATCCATTGGTCCCTTTGGTCCCGGTTCCAGCCACGAACCGGAACCAATGTTGTGCCTATATATACCCCTCGCCCGCGAGCAGAGCACTCCACTACTCTGTTTTTTTCTGGCCGGCGAGGGGAGGTGTTTGTGGTGCTCTAGCTCACCTCCTATGCACATGAGGTGTTCGATGAAATGCCCGAGCAACACTACTTAAGCTTTCTCCTCTCCAAACTCGACCTTCAAGCTCCATTTTTCTCAAGATTTGTCTAGGTTTAGCGGTCCGTCATGTCCCGTCCCCGTCTTCACCGCCGTCGATCGCCCGCGCCCATCTCGTCGCCGGCATAACCGTGGTGAGCCTCTTGTTCTTATCTTCTTTCTAAAAGAAAAAAATTCTTACTTGTATGATTTACATAGATACTTGTATAATTTTCTTACTTTTATTATTGTTTGTTATTATATAGTGCGATGGTTTTGGTATCCGCCCCCGTCGGCCCTCGTCCTGTCTATGATTCGGATGTGGTATATATTATATTTTATAACTACTAGCACAAATGCCTGTGCGTTGCAACGGAAGAAAAAAGTTGGCGTGCTTTGTTGCGAATAAACGTCAATTGTCACGATGAGGTTGGCCAGACAGAGGATAAATTTGATATGATCAAAATGATGGATCAATTAACAATAGGATTCTTTGGGGCGCTAGTTCGAAACATTGGACATGAATTAGTCATCTAATAGGATGAACAACCCTATCAATAGATTATTATTCTGTTGCGACCGTGAAATCCTTGCCATATAAATGTTCTAAGTTCATGTTCTGTTGATATATGCAGGATTCTCCATCATAATTTAATCTTTGCTTAGTCTCTTGCGCCTCAATTCACCGGTAGATCTAATTTGCCCTATTCTAGCTTTCGTCTATTGTGGTTGCATATTTGCGTATTTCTGCCTTTCTTGTGTGCATTTTTTCGCATTTTGTGCTAGCTTCATATTTGCATTTTTTTTCTCCCTCATATACATTTCTTTTAACTGGTTGAATCTTCAATTCTTTTCTTTGCTGATAGGCTTTACGAAGCTTTTTCAGCCTTTTCTGTTTTTCTTCATTCGTCATCCGTGCATATCGCTCTCTATCTTTTTTCCTTGCCGTCTTTGACTAAAGATTGCGACCCAAATTGATTTCCTTTATGAGAGTTTTCTAGAATGTAGGAGTCTGTCGTTGATTAAAAATAATTCATTAGATTTTGCATCATAAATAGAGTGTACGTAGCTCCTCATAAACTAATTTAATTACACACATAAGCATTAGAATATGTTGTTGTCTTGCTTCTTCTTCGCAACCCCTTTTTAAAATTGTGTAGGTTTTTGACTTGCATTTTAGGTTGATATTAGCCAGCTATATTTGCTTGTTGAACCTGCAGACCAAAGCGGGCACAAACTGGACATTTTCTGCGTCCCTGCCGTCCTCGTGCATCCGTTGCACGTGAGCCTGGCCCATCTGTCATTGAAACCAAAGGAGCCCACCCACCCACTCACCTCCCTCTCTCTCTCTCCTCCTTTCTCTGCATCCCCGGCCGGTGGTTCGGCTCCGAGCTCGAGCCGCCACATCTCCCCATCGCCGTACTCGCCGCGGGTTGACGGCGTCCAGCACCAGCGCGCCTCAGTTGAACACGTCGGTGGCCTTCGCGGAACGGCCAGTCAACGCGCGGTGGTAGGCGTGCGGTTGCGCTGGTTGGCGAGCACGCGGGCGTTGCGGCGGCGTCTTCGGAGCTCAGCGCTCGGGGCTCGCAGCGATGGTGGCGCTCGGTGCTCGCGGGCGCGCGAAGATGGGCGCTGCTGTGGGCGAGCGTGGGACGCTGTTGTGGGCGAGCGTGGCGGCGGCAGCTGCGGGGCGGGCAAGCGCGCGGTGGAGCGCAGGTCCTGGCTGCGGCGGCAGCTGCGGGGCGTGGCTGGCCGGCGTGAGCCGCAGGTCAACGTCTGCAGTACGTGGCGGCACGAGCCCCAAGCGCCGAGGGTTGACGGCTGTAGGGCGGGCCGGCGCGAGCCGCGGATCGACGGCTGCAGCGAGGGGGCGGGTGCGGCGGCGGCAGCTGCGGGGCTGGCGGAGCGGCGCGGCGAGTACGGACGAGCTTCGGGACGAGCGCGGGTGGGTACGCGAGCTCGAGCGCACAGCGGACGCGGACGCGGCGGGCGCCGTGGGGCCGTGGCAGGACATATTTCGGGATAGTCTACAGCGTTGGTCGCCTCCGACAAAGTCCGGATTTTGTCTGTTTTCTAGACCCAAGCGGATAAAATCTGAACAATACAGACGCCCGTTTGCAAAAAAAAAAACCTAGCATCAAATATGGACAACAAACACATGTATGCGTACAGCCCCTAAAAAACACATATATGCATACATGTCCTCGTATTCCAGATATTTACTGGTCTGTAAACCAAGTCGTTGCCCTGTGCATGTCTGCCACACTACGAGCCTATCTTATCTCTAGTCTACACACCGTCCCACCGAGGCACCGACCACCACTCGTTTTCCATCCCTTCTCATACCCACAAGCACAACCAAATCCCCCGTTTCTCTTCATCTTCTTCGCCATAGGAGCAGCCACAGCAGCAGGGCGGCGGC
The DNA here is from genome assembly GCA_011799875.1 of Thinopyrum elongatum. Lineage (NCBI taxonomy): Eukaryota > Viridiplantae > Streptophyta > Magnoliopsida > Poales > Poaceae > Thinopyrum > Thinopyrum elongatum. Next base: position 585,575,342 of record CM022299.1, read on the forward strand.
CTTCAGCACCCGAGGCCGCCTCCCCCTGCCTCCTCCAACCACGCAAGTAGGCAAAGCCGACTCCCGGCCCCCTCTCTCATCCTCTCTTCCCCTTCTCTCTCTAATCTCTCACACGTTTTCTCCAGGGAGTCCGCCATGGAGACGACGCCTCTCCGTCTGCAGGCGTGGGCCGGATCCGCCAGCCGCTGCTGGTGTCCTCCAAGGAGCCCCGCCATGGAGATCGCCTCTCCGTCCACACCCCTGGTGTCCTCCAGGGACCCGCCATGGAGGTTGCCGCCTCTCCCGTCTCGATCCGTCCCCACCACCGGCTCCACGGCGGAGCAGCCGAGATCTGCCGCCTCTCCGTCCACCGCTGGTGTCCTCCAGGGACCCGCCATGGCGGTTGCCGTCTCGATCCGTCCGCCGCTAGTGGTCGCAGGTCTCCAGGCCCGGGCGTTGATGCTTCGATCCGCTGGTGTCCCTTGGTCTTTGATTTTTTTTTTGGATTCTTCTTTTGTTCTTCAGATCTTGGCTTGCTTGATTCTTGCAATCGACGAACATATATAAGTTGGTAGGATTTGATTTGATTTAAAGGGGCAAGGTGGGATTATTCTGGTAAATTAGAAATTTGTGGAGAGGGCCCAGGCGGGCCTAGCCAGGCCCATCTGAGCGACGGACGTATACCAGAAAAATCGAACATAGCGTACGGGCAGAAGCAAATATGTAGTGCGGGTTAAATAACATAAACAGTAGGGGCTTTTTTGCAAAAAAGCGCGACGGACGACCAAAAGCACCGTGTGCTTTATTATTAGGGGTAGAAAAAAATCGAAATGTTTTTTCAGAGACCCACTAAAACAGGGACTGCGGGTTGATTTGACAGAAACAGAGGGGCTTTTATGCAAAAGTGCCACGACGATGACGGACGACAGAAGCGATCCGTGGTTTACTATTAGGTAAAGATTTGGTTCATTTGTTGTTTATGACAATTATGCCGACCAACGTGACATAGATTTTTTTTATCTAGGAGGTATGTGAACCGGAAATTCCAACCGACCCTATTGTCGAGAGGTTAAATTTAGTTGAAGAAGAAAACAATTACTTGAAGGAAAAATTGAAAAAAATTGAGGAGGAGAAGATGATATTGGAGTTGCATGTTGCGGATGTCGTCGATGATCACAAGATCAAGATGGATGCAATGCGCTTCAAGATTAGAAAGTATAGAAAATATGCCATTCATACCGAGGCTTGGTATCATTATGCCGTTGGATCAATTGTTACCTTGGTTGCGATTATGATCGCATTTGTTGTTGCATTGAAATGTTTTACATAGTTTCAATAATGTATGGTTTAATTAGATGCTCTGAAGAGCTATATGTTGTTCAATAAGAACTATGTATGTACTTTGGTTTTAATGTGATGATGAACTTCTATTAATTTGGTCACTTATCTGTTCATGATGTTTTGTAATGGTTTTTGACACACTTAATTATATATAATGCACGCAGATGAACCGGCAATGGATGTACGGTGACAGACGCACCTCCGAGTACATTAAGGGCGTGCATAATTTTCTCGAAGTGGCTGAGGCAAACAAGCAGAATGGTTTTATGTGTTGTCCATGCCCTATATGTGAGAATACGAAGTCTTACTCTGACCGAAAAATCCTTCACACCCACCTGCTTTATAAGGGTTTCATGCCACACTATAATGTTTGGACCAGGCACGGAGAAATAGGGGTTATGATGGAAGACAGCGAAGAAGAAGAGGACGATGACAACTATGTGCCCCCTGAATACGATGATGCTGCAACGGGGGAAGCTGAAGATCAAGAGGAACCAGACGATGTGCCCGATGATGATCTCCGCCGGGTCATTGTTGATGCAAGGAGACAGTGCGAAAGTGAAAAGGAGAAGCTGAAATTCGATCGCATGTTAGAGGATCACCAAAAAGGGTTGTACCCCAATTGCGAAGATGGCAACACAAAGCTCGGTACCGTACTGGAATTGCTGCAGTGGAAGGCAGAGAATGCTGTGCCTGACAAAGGATTTGAGAAGCTACTGAAAATATTGAAGAAGAAGCTTCCAAAGGATAACGAATTGCCCAACAGTACGTACGCAGCAAAGAAGGTCATATGCCCTCTAGGATTGGAGGTGCAGAAGATACATGCATGCCCTAATGACTGCATCCTGTACCGCGGTGCGTACGAGGATTTGAACGCATGCCCGGTATGCGGTGCATTGCGGTATAAGATCAGACGAGATGACCCTGGTGATGTTGACGGCAAGCCCCCCAGGAAGAGGGTTCCTGCCAAGGTGATGTGGTATGCTCCTATAATACCACGGTTGAAACGTCTGTTCAAAAACAAAGAGCATGCCAAGTTGATGCGATGGCACAGAGAGCACCGTAAGAAAGACGGGAAGTTGAGAGCACCCGCTGACGGGTCGTGGTGGAGAAAAATCGAGAGAAAGTACCGGACTGAGTTTGCAGGTGACCCAAGGAACGTATGGTTTGGTTTAAGCGCGGATGGCATTAATCCTTTCGGGGAGCAGAGCAGCAATCACAGCACCTGGCCCGTGACTCTATGTATCTATAACCTTCCTCCTTGGCTGTGCATGAAGCGGAAGTTCATTATGATGCCAGTACTCATCCAAGGCCCTAAGCAACCCGGCAACGACATTGATGTGTACCTAAGGCCATGAGTTGAAGAACTTTTACAGCTGTGGAATGGAAACGGTGTACGTGTGTGGGATGAGCACAGACAGGAGGAATTTGACCTGCATGCGTTGCTGTTTGTAACCATCAATGATTGGCCTGCTCTTAGTAACCTTTCAGGACAGACAAACAAGGGATACCACGCATGCACGCACTGTTTAGCTGACACCGAAAGTATGTACCTGGACAAATGCAGGAAGAATGTGTACCTGGGGCATCGTCGATTTCTTCCGACCAACCATCAATGTCGAAAGAAAGGCAAGCATTTCAAAGGCGAGGCAGATCACCGGAAGAAGCCCGCCATGCGTACCGGTGATCACGTACTTGCTATGGTCAATGATTTACACGTAATCTTTGGAAAGGGTCCCGGCGGACTATCTGTTCCGAATGACGCTGAGGGACGCGCTCCCATGTGGAAGAAGAAATCTATATTTTGGGACCTACCGTACTGGAAAGACCTAGAGGTCCGCTCTTCAATCGACGTGATGCACGTGAGAAAGAACCTTTGCGTGAACCTGCTAGGCTTCTTGGGCGTGTATGGAAAGACAAAAGATACACCGGAAGCACGGGAGGACCTGCAACGTTGGCACGAAAAAGACGGCATGCCTCCAAAGCAGTATGAAGGTCCTGCCAGCTACGCTCTTACCAAAGAAGAGAAGGAAATCTTCTTTGAATGCCTGCTCAGTATGAAGGTCCCGTCTGGCTTCTCGTCGAATATAAAGGGAATAATAAATATGGCAGAGAAAAAGTTTCAGAACCTAAAGTCTCATGACTGCCACGTGATTATGACGCAACTGCTTCCGGTTGCATTGAGGGGGCTTCTACCGGAAAACGTTCGATTAGCCATTGTGAAGCTATGTGCATTCCTCAATGCAATCTCTCAGTAGGTGATCGATCCAGAAATCATACCAAGGCTAAGGAGTGATGTGGCGCAATGTCTTGTCAGTTTCGAGCTGGTGTTCCCACCATCCTTCTTCAATATCATGACGCACGTCCTAGTTCATCTAGTCGACGAGATTGTCGTTCTGGGCCCCGTATTTCTACACAATATGTTCCCCTTTGAGAGGTTCATGGGAGTCCTAAAGAAATATGTCCGTAACCGCGCTAGGCCAGAAGGAAGCATCTCCATAGGCCATCAAACAGAGGATGTCATTGGGTTTTGTGTTGACTTCATTCCTGACCTTAAGAAGATTGGTCTCCCTCAATCGCGGTATGAGAGGAGACTGACTGGAAAAGGCACGCTAGGAGGGGACTCAATAATATGCAGGGACGGGCATTCTTGGTCTCAAGCACACTACACAGTTCTACAGAACTCTACCTTGGTGACCCCGTATGTCGATGAACACAAGAACATTCTGCGCTCCAAACACCCGGAGCAGTGTGACGACTGGATTACATGTGAACAGAGCAGGACTTTCGGCAGTTGGTTGGAAACACATCTCAGAGGTGACAACACTGTTTCTGATGAGCTGTACTCGTTGTCCAAGGGATCATCTTCGACTGTATTGACTTACAAAGGATACGAGATAAATGGGAATACATTTTACACGATCGCACAAGATCAAAAGAGCACTAACCAAAACAGTGGTGTCCGCTTTGATGCAGCAACAAAGAGGGGAAAGGACACATATTATGGTTACATAGTGGACATATGGGAACTTGACTACGGACATGATTTTAAGGTCCCTTTGTTTAAGTGCAAATGGGTCAATCTGTCAGGAGGCGGGGTACAGGTAGAGCCACATTACGGAATGACAACAGTGGATCTGAACAATCTTGGGTACACAGACGAACCATTCGTCCTAGCCAATGATGTGGCGCAGGTTTTCTATGTGAAGGACATGTCTACCAAACCGAGAAAAATAAAAGATAAGGAAGCGAATACATCATACGATGAGCCAAAGCGCCACATAGTTCTTTCAGGGAAAAGAGACATCGTGGGAGTGGAGGGTAAGACAGACATGTCTGAAGATTATGAAAAGTTTCATGAAATTCCTCCCTTCAAAGTCAAGGCTGACCCAAGCACCCTGTTAAGCGATGAAGAATATCCATGGTTACGGCGCAATAAGCAAAGGACACAAGCGAAGAAAAAGTGAAGACAGATGAAGTCAGAAAGGGTTGAAAATTGATGATGTGGCTTTGAATGGTCCATTTTGAGCACACAAAAAGTCTGGAGTTCAAATTAGTTCAAAAAATGAAATCCCTTTGTAACAGGTGAGTTTTTGTCCAAAACCCTGATACTTCGAAAGAGATTGTCCATTTTGTACACGAAGTGCATCCAGTTTTTGCCGTAACCCTCTCAACTTTTTAGCACATGCTACGTGGGTGAAATGATGATATCATGCTCATTTTCAACCTCTTCAGAGTTCATTTGAAGTGCTTTTCAACTTTTTAAACCTCTTGTATTATTGAAACTAAAATTATATAAAATTTATGCAACTAAAATTATCAAAGTATTTTCTCTTCAAAACATTAAAAGAAAAAGAATTTTCATAAAATAAATAAAAAAAGCAAAAAATAAAATAAAATAAATAAGTAGAAACAAAATAAAATAAAATAAATTTTAATAAAATAAATAAAAATAGCAACAGTAAGTATTTTGTTGTAAGTAGAAACAAAATAAAATAAATAAAGCAACAAAGAAAACAAAATAAAAATAAAAAAAGTGCCGCCTACTGGGCCACCACGGCCTGAATACGACTAGAAACCCAACCATGGGCCAGGATTCAGGCCCGCAGCAGGCCCAGTAGGCCCACAGGCACATAGTGCGAGTTTAGGCCCGAAAGCCTGCAGTTGAGAGGAGCTCGAGAGAGTGGGCGCAGCAGCGCTTATAAACCACTCTCGAGCTCTCTCAACTAGCGAGGTGGGACTAAACTTTTGGCCGCGACGCGGGCAGCACAAGGCTTTTTGTCCCGGTTGGTGGAACCAACCGGGACTAAAGGGGTGCATTGGTACCGGTTCGTGGCACCAACCGGGACCAATGCACGCCCTTTAGTCCCGGTTGGTGCCACCAACCGGGACCAAAGGTCCCTGCTTCCCGCCCTTTGGGCTGCTGAAAAGAGACCTTTGGTCACGGTTGGTGGCACAACCTGGACTAAAGGGGTCATTAGTCCCGGTTGGTGTCACGAACCGGGACCAATGCTTCGTGTATATAAGCAAGACTTGTGAAAAATTTAGTTTCATCGCAGTTCCCCGACGCCGCACGTCGCCGTGCCCTGCCCCGCCGAGCACGCCGAGCCGCCGCGCCCGAGCGAGCGGGCGCCCTGCGAGCCCGGCCAGCCCACACCGTCGCAGTCGCGTCGCCGACGAGCGCGCCCAAGGCCGCGCCCCGAGCCCCGGCCAGCCCCCACCGCCCCCACCGTCGCCAGCCCGCGCCGCCCCCGCCGGTCGCCCTCGCCGGCCCCCCCGCTGTGAGCCGCCACCGCCCCGGCTCGGTGATATGATGATTTTTTTTTCATATTTTATATGATGAATTTTTTGTTCATATATATAAATGTATATATGTATGTAGTGGCTATATGATGTATGGAGTTCATATATGTATTAATTTTTTTTTCAGGCATTTTTGTTCATTAGTATGTATTTTGTTCATATGTGTTATAATTTTTGTTCATATATGTATTTTTTTCATAGCATTTTTTCCATGTATATGTAGTGGATGTATATAGATGGATATCATTTTTTCCATGTATGTATGTCGTTGTCGATATACCCCTCCCCGATAACATTTTTTCCTTGTATGTATGTCGTTGTCGATATACCCCCTCCCCGATAACTTCAACTTGAGGGGGGAGGGTCGATATACCCCTTCCCCGATAACATTTTTTTATATGTATGTGGCTATATGTATGTCGTTGTCGATATAGCCCCTCCGATAACTTTGACATGAGGGGGGGGGGGATTACCCCCTCCCCGATAATATTTTTTTCTAAGTTACTAAGGTAAAATGTTCACCCCCCTCTCGATAACCCCCTCCCCGATAACTTCAACAGAGGGGGGTCGATATACCCTTCCCGATAACATTTTTTTATATGTACGTGGCTATATGTATGTCGTTCTCGATATAGCCCCTCCCCGATAACTTTGACATGAGGGGGGGGGGTCGATATACCCCCTCCCCGATAAACATTTTTTTCTAAGTTACTAAGGTAAAATGTTCACCCCCCTCTCGATATACCCCTCCCCGATAACTTCAACATGAGGGGGGGGTCGATATACCCCTTCCCGATAACATTTTTTTATATGATGTGGCTAATTGTAGTGTTGTCGATTAGCCCCTCCCCGATAACTTTGACATGAGGGGGGGGGGTCGATATACCCCCTCCCGATAACATTTTTTTCAAGTTACTAAGGTAAAATGTTCACCCCCCCCCCCTTCGATATACCCCCTCCCCGATAACTTCAACATGAGGGGGGGGTCGATATATCCTTCCCCGATAAGATTTTTTATATGTTTGTGGCTTATGATGTCGTGTGTCATATAGCCCTCCCCGATAACTTTGACATGAGGGGGGGGGGGGTCGATATACCCCCTCCCTGATAACATTTTTTTTCTAAGTTACTAAGGTAAAATGTTCACCCCCCTCTCGATATACCGGGCGACCAACTCTTGAGGCCACCCAAACCCTAGAAAAAAAGCGTTGTCGATCTCCTACCCCCTCCCGCCCCTACCCGACAAACTCTCGAGGCCACCCAAACCACTAGAAGATAACTCCGGTAACTTCGACATGAGGGGGGACGTCGATCAACCCCCTCTCGCCACCCCAAACCCTAGAAGAGTTGTCGAGGTCACCCCAAACCGTAGAAGCGTCGAGCTAGCTAGGTCTACGTTTGCACTAATATATCCATCTGTCATGCTTGTATATTAATTTCCATGTTGTAATATTTGCAGAAACTATGGAGCACCGAGACATCGAAGCAGAACAGTTGTTGGGGGACATAATCCTCGGCGGAGGTGATATCTTGTCGTATCTCAACGACACCGATGGTCTGGAAGGAGAGGGTGAAGCAGGCTCCGGTGATCGAACAATGGAGGTGGAAGGACATGATTATGATGGCTCCGATGAGCAAACGAAGGAAGGACCTGTAGCAAAGTCCGGCGAGGTATATATATTAATTAAGCCTGTGCTGACTAGCTAATTGATGCATTAATTGTTTTGGTATGTACACATATTTACTCTCTTCTTTCTTCTTTTCTAGCCCTCTGGATCGAGTCAAACTTCGGTAACGAGATGAAGCCCGAAGAAAAGGTTGCACCAGGATGAAAGGTTCACGATCACAACAATCAAGGGCGATGGCCAACCGATTGAACCCAGCCGGACCAAGGAAGCATTTTCTGCTCAGTGCGGGGTTCTTGTTAGGGACATGATCCCGATCAGCATCCACCAATGGAATAAGCCTAAGAGCGAAGACCCTCAAGTGTCTTTTGTCAACGATAGACAGAAAGATGATCTTTGGACCGCGCTGAAGGCAAATTTCACCCTACCGCCAGAGGAGGATCCGGATAAGCCAGTTATAGAGCCATTGGTCAAGGCTCATGCTCTTAAGAAGATGGCAGATCTCTTCAGGAGGTGGAAGAATGAGTTGAAATCAACGTTTGTCGACAAAGGGAAGACTCCAGAATTCACCGGCCGATTTGAGAAGATAAGAGATCACTGGCCCATATTTGTGGCCCACAAGACATCGGAGAAGAGTAAGAAGATGTCAGCGACAAACAAGAAAAATGCTGCAAATAAGGAGTATCACCATCGCACGGGGTCAGGTGGCTACCTCAAACCCCGGCCGTTGTGGGACAAGGCTGAGAAGGACCTGCTTGATAAAGGGGTCGAACCAGAGACATTGAACTGGCCAGACCGTTCAAGGACCTGGTTCTTCGGGGTTGGGGGGACCTTGGACCCTGAAACAGGGAAGTGCCATTGGACGAAGGAGCAACTTGAAATACCCGTCAAGAAGATTCAGAAGTATATCGCCGCAGCGCAGGAAGGGACGTTCGTTCCCGACAGAAAGAACGACGAGCTCACACAGGCCCTCGGGAATCCTGAGCACCCAGGACGAACACGAGGCACGGCAGGCTCCGTTGCGTGGAAGATTGGGTTTCCCAGCGCAGGCGGTTACAAAACCTGGGAGAGGAGGAGGAAAGTGGAGCAGACGGAACTGCAGTCGCTGAATGCAAGGGTACGAGCGCTAGAGGAACAAGCACTACTAGTTCAGAGCCAGCGACCTGCCGGAGCTACCCCAGAAGCTACCCCTCCATCTCAGCGGAGAAGCAGCGTGGCTTCCACCGAGGTCCTTCAGCAGCCTGACTTCACGGCTCCCAGCTACCCCGTGGATGCTATCACGGAGGCTCAAGATTGCCACCTTATGACGCAATGGCAGCACCTCAAAGTCAAGGCGGCTGTCGGCTCTGTTACACCTCCTCAACCCGGAGCAACTTTTCACTGCCTTCCGATTCCACAAGGCTATGCTATTGTGATGGTCGATGAAATAACGGAGGGATTTGAGGAGCTCCAGCTTGACCACCCTACTGGTGAAGGGGAGACTCAGCTGGGTCTTGCTCTGAAGACTCCATGTCTATGGCGGAAGGAGCTCATCAACCTTCCGAACTGGACGCCTCCGCCTCCTCCTCCAGCGAGTCAGGGCACTCCGCCTCCTCCTCTGGCGAGTGATCAGGGCACTCCGCCTCCTTCGCTGACTGCTTCGGCGCGTGGCGGCACTCCGCCTCCATCTCCGCCTGCGCCGGCGTGTCCGAGCAGCCCGCCTCCTTCTCTGCCTCGTCAGCAACAGCGGAAGACAGCCGCCGCCGCTCCGGCTGCTCCGGCGCGTCGCAGCACTCCGCCTCCTTCTCCTCCTCGTAAGCAATGAAGGAAGACAGCCGCAGCCACTCCGACTGCTCCGGCGTCTAGCAGTACAGCCAGAGGCGGGAGGCAATACAGATTCGGTCCGACTCTCACGCCTCTAGAGAAGTTACCATACGAGATGACCGACGAGGAAAACACGGAGATCTGTAAAGCCCAAGTGAGGGACTTTTTTGCAAAGAAAAATCCACCTCCGGAGGAGAAGATGGATCCGGTGAAATTGAAGCGCACTGTGAAGAACCTGAAGCGACCACCACCGCCTCCGCCGGATGACAACCATGTCCGCGCTCTTAAAAAGGCAGTGGAAGGAGCGCGCCGGTCGGGAACTACTTCAAGTGACAAAAGGTTACAAGAACGAAGAAGTGGGAACAAAATTCCCCAGCTCGGCGAACAGGCAAACCAATCGTGCCCCCCGCAAATCTGCCGGGGATGCTGCCCGGTACCAATCCTGGTGATTACCTGCCCGACGATGCACATTTTGATACAATGGAGGTGGACGAACACAAATACCAGTACGGGAAGCCTCTCGTTAGACCTGGTGATCCTCCTCTAACAACGATGATGCGAAGATTCCATAAGTGGTACATGGACACCTGCAAGTCTGGGAAGGATATTTTGACGCTGAGAGTTAAAGAGGAGCACGACCTCATTGGAATTGATCTGTTGTCTGTTCCATTTGAGGAGTTCTTCCAGTTTTTCAATCAAAAGGACCTCGATAAAATAATCATCACTTGCTACTGTCTGTAAGTACTATACTTCTGTAATTAAGTCTCTATATATAGCTCAGCTCTTTCATTGCATGTATATATAATTATCCTCACTATATTATGCAGATTGAAGATCGTCGAATGCAGAAATGCACAAATCTATGATATTGGGTTCATTAACACAAATCTCATAGATGAATGGACGGTTACATATCATGCGAAAGAAACCGAGGCCAACTTGCTACAATCGTTGCTTAAAAATCAAAACAAAGATAAAATACTCTTTCCTTACAACTTCAAGTGAGTGTTACTGTCTTCTGCATATTCGGTTTCCCTTATTACTCGAGGTTATAGTAATGTAATTGATGAGTTATGCATGCGTGCGCAGCTTCCACTTTATTCTCCTAGAGATTAAGCTTGAACAGGGACTGGTAACCGTCTTAGACTCAAGACGAAAAGATCCCAAGGAGTATGCGGCCATGACTGAAATGCTCAAGAAGTAAGTTCAATCGATCATTATCGCACCATATCGGCAACTTTGTTCATTTCCTGATATCAAGTAATTATTTTCTTTGTCTCGCAGGGTTTGGAAAGTGTTCACCGCAGAAGTTCCGGGACTGCCGGGGGATCTGCGATTTACACACCCGAAAGTAAGTACTACTAGCGAGTTCCGCGCATCTCCCATTGATTCTAGCTAGTTTCATCAATACCATTTATAATGCTTGATTATCAGTTTGATTGACCTCTATTTCTCGTAAAGTGGTTGTGGCAGGAAGGCGGGAATAATTTTTGTGGATACTACGTTTGCGAGTACATCTACAACGCAACGACCTCTAAGCGGGGCTACTCTGAAAAACAATATGAAGTGCGTAAGCAATAATATTCACAATTTTATTTTATTACCATCATTTGTGTTGAGTTTCATTCATATATATGTATTGACCCCCTTCTTCAAATTAGATTTGGCAGATGCGGGATGAACTCCTACCACAAGATCGCTTAAAGGCAATTCAAGAGGAATTGGCTGGATTCTTTCTTGACCACGTCATCAATCCAGCCGGAGAATACCATGTGGAACTTGACCTCAGATCTTAGGGATCTTATATTGTATATATGTAGCTAGTAGCGTCGGATAGATATACAAAAACTTGTTGTTCGACCAATCTCTCGGAGAAGGAGGAGGTCGATCACTTCTCTCTGTATATGTTCATGACGATCTTGTGTACTTAATGGTTTCCTTCTTTTGCTTACTAGCTAGCGTGTCGAGTCCTCTCTATACGTATAGTACATAGCGTCGACCAAGCACGGAGATAAGAGAGGACATTTCTCTCTATTAGCTAGCTAACACAATATATGAAACCCCTAAATTAACCCTACAAAACCCCTAAACCCCCCCCCCCTTTCAAAAAAACAAAACAAAAACCCCAGCTCCTGAGCTGCTGACACGTGGATGATCTTTGGTCCCGGTTGGTGTTACCAACCGGGACTAAAGGCCCTCCTCTCTGGGCTCGCCGCAGCAGCCACGTGGAGCCCCATCTGTCCCGGTTCATATAAGAACCGGGACTAAAGATGTTGGGCTTTAGTCCCGACCCTTTAGTCCCGGTTCCCGAACCGGGACAAATGGGCCTTATGAACCGGGACAAATGGGCCTTTTTCTACTAGTGTACTCACCGTCCACCATGTGCTGTGGGTACCCCTGCTATGCTATCATCTGGAAGTTTCGCGCTAGGATTCTTCCTTGGCAACATCGTCCGAGTATACCAGCATTTTGTTGGCATATCCTCCTCGTATGGGCTGTGAGGAGATGACCACTTGAGGCCTTTTAGGCAGCCCAAAGAGATGCAGAATCCCACTACCCATTAGGGTTATGACCTAGGGTCATTTTGGTCTTTGCACGTGAGTGGATAGGGATGCTTTACCCTCCATCCAGCAGCCACCATCAAGAGTGACGAAAATTAGTTCATCCTCCAAGGGAGAAGAAGAGAGAAAACCAAGAGAGTAAGGGAAGAAAAGGAAGATTGAAGGAAGAAGCAAAGGGAGCTCCTCCCCAAGGTTGTGATGGTCCAGATCCACTACCTTGTCTCCTTCAAGCTGCGGTTCCACCATCTTTGGTGAGATTGTTCCAAATCCCTAGTTCTTGAGCCCCAAATCTTATTGTGTTCATCCAAGATTCAGAAATCTTGATGTATGAGATCCTCTAGTGCTGTCTAGAGAAGAACTTGTTGTATCCCACATTTGATAATAGTGGAAGAGGATTTGGGTGGCTTCGGCCCGTGGTTTTTCCCCTCAAGTTGGGGGGTTTTCCACGTAAAAATCTGGTGTCTCTTTGTTTATGCTTGCTGCTGTCCAGGAACTTACTCCTACCACAAGACACTAGGCTGAGGAGTGTCTTGCCTGCTGAGTAACATATTTTGCCTTCATATATGCTGCTGCATATGTTTCCTTCCGTGCTAAGCAACGATCCTTGAGTTAGTACATGATGTGGTGCTGAGATTAATTGTTTCCGTTGAAGTTTTCAGTTAACCACAAATGCATTTGTGTGCTAATTCCCAACAGAGTGGCATCAGAGTCTTAGTTGCTTAGAAGGTTGGAAATCCCAGTTGCTTGATTATTACTGGAAGTGCTGCTCACAATGGCTTTGGAAGAAAGCGTTACTACAAGTGGCATGATAAAACTTGATTCTTCCAATTACTCATTATGTAAGCCCATAATGGAAGACATCCTTTATTGCAAGGATTTGTATGAGCCAATTGTGAAAGACAAGATACCCACCGGTGTCACGGAAGAAGAATGGAGAGTGTTGCACAGAAAGGCAGTAGGTATGATTCGGTTGTACATTAATCACAATATTTTCCACCATGTTGCAAATGACACAAATGCGTATGAGATGTGGCAGAAGTTGGAGTCTATGTATGAGAGGAAGACATCAATGAACAAGGCCTCGGTGATCAAAAGACTTGCAAAGCTTGAGTACCGAGATGGCACAAGTGTGATTGAGTACTTGAATGTCTTCCAATGCCATATAAATCAACTTTCAGCCATGAAGATCAACTTTGAGGATGAGGTGCAAGCATTGTTGTTGCTGAGTTCCATGGCTGATAGTTGGAACATGCTTGTTGTGTCACTTAGCAATTCAGCTCTGGATGGGAAGCTGACTTTGGAGATGGTGAAGAACAGTATGCTGAATGAAGAAGCCAGAAAGAAGGAAAAAGGTGATGCCTCTTCTTCTGATGCGTATGTGGCTGAAACCCATGGGAAGAATGAGAACCATGGACACAGCAATACAAGATTTCAGCAAGGCAAAAGCAAATCCGGGGGGAGATCAAAATCAAAACAGAGAAAAGATATTACTTGCTTTCATTGTGGCAATCCGGGACACATAAAGAGCGAGTGCAGGAAGTACAAAAGAGAGCTTGCAGAGGGGAAACTTGCAAAGAAAACCGAGCAAAAGGCTGAGAGCAGCTCAGCCATGACTGCAACATATGAGGACTATCTAGTCATAGAAGATGAAGATTGCTATAGTGTTGTTCGTGATGATGCCATGAGTTGGGTTGTGGATTCAGGTGTGTCCTTCCACATCACATCACACAAGGAGTATTTCACATCTTACACTAATGATGTTACTGGCCAAGTGAGGATGGGAAATAGTGGTTCGTCAGCAATTGTTGGCAAGGGCTCTATATGCATTGAAACAAACACAGGTTGCAGATTGGTGCTCGATGATGTGAGGCATGTTCCTGACATAAGGCTGAATTTGTTGTCAGTGGGCAAGCTTGATGAAATCAAACATACTAGTTATTTTGGTGAAGGAAAATGGAAGCTCACCAAAGGCTCTTTGATTGTGGCTCGAGGAAGTAAGCAAGGTAATCTCTATGTGACTAAAACCAAGTTGTGCAATGAGGTGTTGAACGTTGCTGAAAAAGACACTTCGGTTGAATTGTGGCACAAGAGGCTTGGGCATATGAGTGAGAAGGGCATGCATGCTCTTGTTTGCATGGAGTACCTCCCTGAGTTGAAAGGTATATCCTTGAAACCCTGTGCACATTGTTTTGCTGGCAAACAACATAGGGTTGCATTTCGTACACTCCCTCCACATCGTGCAGAAAATGTTCTTGATATTGTGCACACTGATGTTTGCCCCATGACTGAAAAATCTCATGGTGGAGCATCATACTTTGTGAATTTTATTGATGACCATTCCAGAAAGGTTTTTGTGTATGTGCTGAAACACAAATACCAGACGCTTGAAGCCGTCAAGGAGTTCCATGCCAAGGTTGAAAGAGAAACTGGCAGGAAATTGAAGTGCGTGAGATCAGACAATAGTGGTGAATACCAAGGTCCTTTTGAAAGGTATTGCAAAAAATTTGGCATCAGGCTTGAGAAGAGTCCACCAAAGACACCTCAGCTCAATGGTCTTGCAGAGAGAATGAACAGGACACTCACAGAGAGGGTCACAGCTATGCTCTCTCATGCTCATTTACCTAATTCCTGTTGGGCTGAAGCATTGATGAATGCTATGTATGTGGTTAACCTATCTCCCTCAGTTCCTCTTGCAGGTGATATTCCTCAGAGAGTTTGGTCAGGGAAAGAGGTATCATACAAGCAGTTGAAGGTCTTTGGTTGCAGGGCATTTGTACATGTTCCAAGGGACAAGAGATCCAAACTTGATAGGAAGACAAAGCAGTGCATCTACCTCAGCCAACCAAGTGAAGAGTTCGGCTACAGGTTGTGGGATCCAGCCAATAGGAAGATTGTGAGAAGCCGAGATGTGGTGTTCATTGAAGATGAAACAATAAAAGATATTGGGAAACCAGAGAAGCCAATGACCAGCACACCTCAGGTTGACATGGATCCAATCTGTCCTCCTCTTGTGCATGACAATCATGGGGGAGATGATGACACTGAAGACAGTGGAGATGCAACTGATAAAGACAGTACAAGTCAAAGTGACGAGCAGCCATCAAATGATGATGATGATGAAGTTGGTAATGATGATGCCAACAAAAATCCACCTGATTCACCACCAGTGCAGCAGCAAAGAAGAAGTGAAAGAGGTCACATTCCTTCTTCTAAGTATCCACCACATCAATATGTGTTGATGACAGATGCAGGTGAGCCCTCATGCTATGAGGAGGCAACGTCTGATGAGAACAAGGAAGAGTGGTCAGAAGCCATGCAGGATGAGATGAATTCCCTGTATGAGAATGATACTTTTGAGTTGGTGAATCTGCCAAAGGGCAAGAAGGCACTCAAGAACAAGTGGTTGTACAGAGTGAAGACTGAAAGCATCCAAGGTACAAGACCAGATTGGTTGTGAAATGTTTCAGTCAGAAAAGGGCATTGATTATGATTAGATATTCTCTCCAGTGGTCAAGATGTCTTCGATCCATCCCGGAGTTCAGCGCTCTCGGGCGACTCGGAGGTGACCTCCCTCCCGCCGCCGGTGTAGCCACCTCCTCTCCCTCCCTCCCTCGCCGCCGCATGAGGCTAACGCCGGGCAAGCCCGTGGCGCAGCCGGGAACTGCGGCAGTGGGGCCCTTGCTACATCGCCTTGCACTGGAGAGCGATTGGATCTGGGGCGGCGGGGCCCTTGCTGCGTCGCCTTGCGCTGGAAAGCGGTTGGATCTGGGGCGGCGGCCCTTCCGGCGAGGCCCCTCCGTGCTACAGTGAACAACGGGGCTGGCGTGGTGCCGGTGGTCTGGTCGGACCGCCGATGGATCTTCGGTGAACCAGGGCCTGGCGTGGTTGCACTGCGGCCGGCGGCGCCTGATCTGGCCGCTGTCCTCCGGCCCTGATCGGTGTGCTTCTCTCCTGTGGGTTCCTAGCGGTGCCGGCGTGTTGGGAAACGTTGCATGGAAAACAAAAAAATTTCTACACACACGCAAGATCTATCCATGGAGATGCATAGCAACGATGGAGAGAGTGTGTCTACGTACCCTCGTAGACCGTAAGCGGAAGCGTTTGTTAACGCGGTTGATGTAGTCAAACTTCTTCGCGGTCCAACCGATCGAGTACCGAACGTACGGCACCTCCGCGTTCAGCACACGTTCAACTCGGTGACGTCCTCGCCTTCTCGATCTAGCAAAACGGCGAAGTAGTGGATGAGTTCCGGCAGCACGATGGCATGGTGACGGTGGTGGTGATGCTATCTCCGCAGGGCTTCTCCTAAGCACTACGAAAATATGACCGAGGGACGAAACTATGGAGGGAGGCGCCGCACACGGCTAAGAGATTGTCGTGGCCTTGTGTGGCGCCCCCTCCCACGTATATAGGTGGGGGAGGGACGAGGCAGCCAGGAGGCGCACCAAGTGGGGCCGAATCCCACTTGGGGTCCTGCCCCTAGCCGCGCCCCCTTGCCATTTTAGGTTAGCGGGGAAAGGCAGGGGAGGGTGCCCCCCCACCTTTCCTTTCTCCCATGAGAAGGGGAGGGCAGGAGGGGCTAGCCCTCCCCCCTTTCCTTCCCTAGGGCCAGCGGCCATGGAGAGGGGCGCGCCAACCCCCTTGTGGGCTGGTGTGTTGCTACTTCTTGAGCTTGCGTTGGTTTTTTCCTTGAAGAGGAAAGGGTGATGCAGCAATGTAGAGATAAGTATTTCCCTCAGTTTGAGAACCAAGGTATCAATCCAGTAGGAGGTACAAGCAAGTCTCCAATCTATGCACCTGCACAAACAATCAAACACTTGCACCCAATGCGATAAAGGGGTTGTCAATCCCTTCACGGTCACTTGCAAGGATGAGATCTGATAGAGATAGATATAAAAGATTACTAAAACGTAAAACAAAGTAAAAAAAATTGCAGCAAGGTATTCTTGGGTTTTTGGTTTATAGATCTAAAAATATATAATGGAAAATAGACCCGGGGGCCATAGGTTTCACTAGAGTCTTCTCTCTTGAAAGAAAATAATATGGTGGGTGAACAAATTACTGTCGAGCAATTGATAGAAAAGCGCAAAGTTATGATGATATCCAAGGCAATGATTGTGAATATAGGCATCACGTTCGTGTCAAGTAGACCGACTCCTGCCTGCATCTACTACTATTACTCCACACATCGACCGCTATCCAGCATGCATCTAGAGTATTAAGTTCAAAAGAACGGAGTAACGCCTTAAGTAAGATGACATGATGTAAAGGGATAAACTCAAGCAATATGATGAAAACCCCATCTTTTTACCCTTGATGGCTACAATACAATACGTGCCTCGCTACCCCTACTTTGTCACTGGGTGAGGACACCGCAAGATTGAACCCAAAACTAAGCACCTCTCCCATTGCAAGAAGAACCAATCTAGTTGGCCAAACCAAACCGATAATTCGAAGAGAAATGCAAAGATATTAAATAATGCATATAAGAATTCAGAGAAGATTCAAATAATATTCATAGATAATCTGATCATAAATTCACAATTCATCGGATCTCGACAAACACACCGCAAAAGAATATTACATCGGATAGATCTCCAAGAACATCGAGGAGAACATTGTATTGAAGATCAAATAGAGAGAAGAAGCCATCTAGCTACTAGCTATGGACCCATAGGTCTGTGGTAAACTACTCACGCTTCATCGGAAGGGCAATAGGGTTGATGTAGAAGCCCTCCGTGATCGAATCCCCCTCCGGCAGGATGCCGGAAAAGGCCCCAAGATGGGATCTCATGGGTACAGAAGGTTGCGGCGGCGGAAAAGTATTTTGGTGGACGCTTCTGGTCGTTTGGGAATATTTGTGAATTTATAGAGCTAAGAGGGAGGTCAGTGGACTCCCGGGGGGGGCCACAAGCCAGGGGGGCGCCCCCCCCTAGGGCGCGCCCTGAGGGCTTGTGGAGCCCTCGGGACTCTTCTGACTTCATCTCCAAGTTCCGTGGATGTCTTCTGGTCCAAGAAAAATTATCGCTAAAGTTTTATTCCGTTTGGACTCCGTTTGGTACTCTTTTTTTGTAAAAATCAAAAACAAGGAAAAAAAACAGAAACTGGCACTAGGCTCTGGGTTAATAAGTTAGTCCCAAAAATAATATAAAATAGCATATTAATGCATATAAAACATCCGAAACAGATAATATAATAGCATGGAACAATAAAAAATTATAGATATGTTCGAGACGTATCAAGCATCCTCAAGCTTAATTCCTGCTCGTCCTCGAGTAGGTAAATGAAAAAAACAGAATTTTTGATGTGGAATGCTACATAACATATTTATCCATGTAATTTTATTTATTGTGGTATGAATATTTAGATCGATAAGATTCAAAACAAAAGTTTAGTATTGACATAAAAACAATAATACTTCAAGCATACTAATAAAGCAATCGTGACTTCTCAAAATAACATGGCCAAAGAAAGTTATCCCTACAAAATCATATAGTCTGGCTATGCTCCATCTTCATCATACAAAGTATTAAATCATGCACAATCCCGATGACAAGCCAAGCAATTGTTTCATACTTTTGATGTTCTCAAGCTTTTTCAACTTTCACGCAATACATGAGCGTGAGCCATGGATATAGCACTATAGGTGGTATAGAATATGGTGGTTGTGAAGAAGACAAAAAGAAGGAGACAGTCACACATCAACTAGGCGTATCAATGGGCTATGGAGATGCCCATCAATAGATATCAATGTGAGTGAGTAGGGATTGCCATGCAACGGATGCACTAGATCTATAAGTGTATGAAAGCTCAAAAGGAAACTAAGTAGGTGTGCATCCAACTTGCTTGCTCACGAAGACCTAGATGCAATTTGAGGAAGCCCATCATTGGAATATACAAGCCAAGTTCTTATAATGAAAAATTCCCACTAGTAAATGAAAGTGACAACATAGGAGACTCTCTATAATGAAGATCATGGTGCTACTTTGAAGCACAAGTGTGGTAAAAGGATAGTAGCATTGCCCCTTCTCTCTTTTCTCTCTTTTTTTTTATTCGGGCTTCTTTTGGCCTCTTTTATTTTTTTCAAAGTCCGGAGACTCATCCCAACTTGTGAGGGAATCATAGCTTCCATCATCCTTTCCTCACATGGGACAATGCTCTAATAATGATGATCATCACACTTTTATTTACTTACAACTCGATTCTAGAACAAAATATGACTCTATATGAATGCCTCCGGTGGTGTACCGGGATGTGCAATGATCGAGAGAGACATGTATAAAAAATATGAACGGTGGCCTTGCCACAAATACTATGTCAACTACATCATCATGCAAAGCAATATGACAATGATGAAGCGTGCCATAATAAACGGAACGGTGGAAGTTGCATGGCAATATATCTCGGAATGGCTATAGAAATGCCATAATAGGTAGGTATGGTGGCTGTTTTGAGGAAGGTATATGGTGGGTTTAATGCACCGGCGAAAGTTGTGCGGTACTAGAGAGGCTAGCAATGGTGGAAGGGTGAGAGTGCGTATAATCCATGGACTCAACATTAGTCCTAAAGAACTCACATACTTATTGCAAAAGTCTATTAGTTATCGAAACAAAGTATTGCACGCATGCTCCTAGGGGGATAGATTGGTAGGAAAATACCATCGCTCGTCCCCAACTTTCAATCATAAGGAAGACAATCAATAAATAAATCATGCTCCGACTTCATCACATAACGGTTTACCATACGTGCATGCTACGGGAATCACAAACTTTAACACCAGTATTTCTACCAATCCACAATTACTCACTAGCATGACTCTAATATCACCATCTTTATATCTCAAAACAAATGCAAGGAATCAAACTTCTCATAGTATTCAACGCTCTTTATATGAAAGTTTTTATTATATCCCTCTTGGATGCCTATCATATTAGGACTAAATTCATAACCTAAGAAAATTACCATGTTGTTTAGAGACTGTCAAAATAATATAAGTGAAGCATGAGAGTTCAATAATTTCTATAAAATAAAGCCACTGCCGTGCTCTAAAAAGATATAAGTGAAGCACTAGAGCAAATTGCCTAGCTTAAAAGATATAAGTGAAGCACAAAGAGTATTCTAATAAATTCACGATTCGTGTGTGTCCCTACCAGAAGGTGTGTACAGCAAGGATGATTGTGGCAAACTAAAAATCAAAGACTCATATCATACAAGACGCTCCAAGCAAAACACATATCATGTGGTGAATAAAAATATAGCCTCAAGTAAATTTACCGATGGATTGAAGACGAAAGAGGGGATGCCATCCGGGCATCCCCAAGCTTAGATGCTTGGTTGTCCTTGAATATTACCTTGGGGTTCCTTGGGCATCCCCAAGCTTAGGCTCTTGCCACTCCTTATTCCATAGTCCATCAAATCTCTACCCAAAACTTGAAAACTTCACAACACAAAACTCAACAGAAAACTTATAGATCCGTTAGTATAAGAAAATAAATCACCATTTTTTGGTACTGTTGTGAATTCATTCTTTATTTATATTGGTGTAATATCTACTTTATTCCAACTTTTCCATAGTTTATACCCCTCGATACTACCTATAGATTCATCAAAATAAGCAAACAACACATAGAAAACAGAATCTGTCAAAAACAGAACAGTCTACGAAGATCTGAATTATTCTCATACTTATGTAACTCCAAACCTTCTTAAAAACAAGGACAACAGAGACAATTTGTATATAAATCTTGTGTAAAAAATTCATAGTTTTTTCATGCTCCAGTGAATTTAAACAATTCTGTTACTGGATGCAAAAGTTTCTATTTTTCAGCAAGATCAAATCAACTAAAACCGTAAGCCATCCCAAAGGTCTTACTTGACTCAAACACTAATTAAAACACCAAAACACAATTACTACAGAGGTAATAATGTGTATTTATTGAAAAACAGAACCAAAAAGCAAAAAACATAAAAATAAAATTGGGTTGCCTCCCAATAAGCGCTATTGTTTAACTCCCTTAGCTAGGCATAAAACATAGATCTAGGTATTGTCATCTTTGGTATGCAATCCATAGGTAGCCCTCATAATAGATTCATATGGAAACTTAATTTTCTTTCTTGGAAAGTGTTCCATGCCCTTCCTTAATGGAAATTGAAATCTAATGTCTCCTTCTTTCATATCAATAATTGCACCAATCGTTCTAAGGAAAGGTCTACCAAGAATAATAGAACATGTAGGTTTGCAATCTATATCAACCACAATGAAATCTACGGGCACATAGTTCCTATTTGCAACAATAAGAACATCATTAATTCTTCCCATAGGTTTCTTAATAGTGGAATCCGCGAGATGCAAATTTAAAGAGCAATCATCAAATTCATGGAAACCTAGCACATCACATAAAGTTTTTGGAATCGTGGAAACGCTAGCACCCAAATCACACAAAGCATGGCACTCATAATCTTCCATTTCAATCTTAATAGTAGGTTCCCACTCATCATAAAGCTTTCTAGGGATTGAAACTTCCAACTCAAGTTTTTCTTCAAAAGATTTCATCATAGCATCAACGATATGTTTAGTAAAAGCTTTATTTTGATTATAAGCATGAGGAGAATTCAACATGGATTGCAACAAGGAAATACAATCTATCAAAGAGCAATTATCATAATTAAAGTCCTTGAAATCCAAAAGAGTGGGTCCATCACTACTTAAAGTTTTGACCTCTCCAATCCCACTTTTATCAATTTTTGCATTAAGATCTAAAAACTCCGAATCATTGGGAAGCCTTCTAGATAAAGTTGACTCATCTCCAGTCCCATCTTTATCAAGATTTATATTAGAAAACAAAGATTCAATAGGAGTCACACCAATCACTTTAAGATCTTCATCATTATTTAAAGATTCCGGTTTAGCGGCCATCTTATTCACCAAAGTAGTTTGTTTATCAGAAATTTGGCCTACTAAATTTTCAAGATGAGCAAATTGAGATTTAAGACCATAAAATTCCTTAGTAACATCATCAAGCTCTTTATTAATATACTCCATCATAGTTTTTTGTTCTTTAAGCTCGTTCCTAAAGAAATTATTATGCTCAAATTGTAAAGACATGAAGCTTTTAGCATTATTTTCAAACTCTTCCAACTTCCCAAAATAAGGATCAAAACTCTTGGGTTGAGCCATACGTTCAAACAAGCAATCTAACACACAAGCAACCAAAAAGCAAACAAAAAGACGAACAGAAGAAGGGCGAATAAAATGGCAAATCTTTTTGTGTTTTTCGGAAAACATTTTAGAAGTGGGGGAGAGGAAATCAAGAGGCAAATGGCAAATAATGTAATGCAAGAGATGAGAGTTTATGGTGGGTACTAGGTAAGCTTGATGTAGAACCTCCCCAGCAATGGCGCGAGAAATTCTTCCTGCTACTTCTTGAGCTTGCGTTTGTTTTTCCCTTGAAGAGGAAAGGGTGATGCAGCAAAGTAGAGATAAGTATTTCCCTTAGTTTGAGAGCCAAGGTATCAATCCAGTAGGAGGTACAAGCAAGTCTCCAATCTATGCACCTGCACAAACAATCAAACACTTGCACCCAACGCGATAAAGGGGTTGTCAATCCCTTCACGGTCACTTACAAGGATGAGATCTGATAGAGATAGATATAAAAGATTACTAAATCGTAAAACAAAGTAAAAACAAATAAATTGCAGCAAGGTATTTTTGGGTTTTTGGTTTATAGATCTAAAAATATATGATGGAAAATAGACCCGGGGGCCATAGGTTTCACTAGAGTCTTCTCTCTTGAAAGAAAATAATATGGTGGGTGAACAAATTATTGTCGAGCAATTGATAGAAAAGCGCAAAGTTATGATGATATCCAAGGCAATGATTATGAATATAGGCATCACGTTCGTGTCAAGTAGACCGACTCCTGCCTGCATCTACTACTATTACTCCACACATCGACCGCTATCCAGCATGCATCTAGAGTATTAAGTTCAAAAGAACGGAGTAACGCCTTAAGTAAGATGACATGATGTACAGGATAAACTGAAGCAATATGATGAAAACCCCATCTTTTTACCCTTGATGGCAACAATACAATACGTGCCTCGCTACCCCTACTTTGTCACTGGGTGAGGACACCGCAAGATTGAACCCAAAACTAAGCACCTCTCCCATTGCAAGAAGAACCAATCTAGTTGGCCAAACCAAACCGATAATTCGAAGAGAAATACAAAGATATTAAATAATGCATATAAGAATTCAGAGAAGATTCAAATAATATTCATAGATAATCTGATCATAAATTCACAATTCATCGGATCTCGACAAACACACCGCAAAAGAATATTACATCAGATAGATCTCCAAGAACATCGAGGAGAACATTGTATTGAAGATCAAATAGAGAGAAGAAGCCATCTAGCTACTAGCTATGGACCCGTAGGTCTGTGGTAAACTACTCACGCTTCATCGGAAGGGCAATAGGGTTGATGTAGAAGCCCTCCGTGATCGAATCCCCCTCCGGCAGGATGCCGGAAAAGGCCCCAAGATGGGATCTCATGGGTACAAAAGGTTGCGGCGGCGGAAAAGTTTTTTGGTGGACGCTTCTGGTCGTTTGGGAATATTTGTGAATTTATAGAGCTGAGAGGGAGGTCGGTGGACTCCTGGGGGGCCCACAAGCCAAGGGGCGCCCCCCTAGGGCGCGCCTTGAGGGCTTGTGGAGCCCTCGGGACTCTTCTGACTTCATCTCCAAGTTCGGTGGATGTCTTATGGTCCAAGAAAAATCATCGCTAAAGTATTATTCCTTTTGGACTCGGTTTGGTATTCCTTTTCTGTAAAACTCAAAAACAAGGAAAAAACAGAAAATGGCACTAGGCTCTGGGTTAATAAGTTAGTCCCAAAAATAATATAAAATAGCATATTAATGCATATAAAACATCCAAAACTAATAATATAATTTCATGGAACAATCAAAAATTGTAGATATGTTGGAGACGTATCATGTGTCTCTCCCCTTGGCCCATTAGGCCCATATACCTCCCGGGGGTGTCCGGAACCCCTTCCGGATCCGATGACTACCCGGTGCACTCTGAAACTCTTCTGGTGTCCGAATATCATCGTCCTATATATCAATCTTTACCTCCGGACCATTCCGGAGCTCCTCGTCATGTCCGTGATCTCATCCGGGACTCCGAACAACATTCGGTCACCAAATCATATAATTCATATAACTCTATATCGTCAACCAACGTTAAGCGTGCGGACCCTACGGGTTCGAGAACTATGTAGACATGACCGAGACACCTCTCCGGTCAGTAACCAATAGCAGAACCTGGATGCCCATATTGGCTCCTACATATTCTACGAAGATCTTTATCGGTCGAACTTTATGACAACTGTGACGACCCCAACTTAATCGTGTACTAACCATACACGCAAATGCACACGATCAAGCCTAAGGACTCACTTGAAGATATCACAACACAACTCTAAAACATAAATAAAGTCATACAAGCTTTATACTACAAGCCAGGGCCTCGAGGGCTCAAATACATAGCTCGATGGCATACAAGTGTCAGCGGAAGCATCAGATATCTGGGTACAGATATTACAGAGAAACAGATAGGCCTTTAGAAAGGCGGGGAAAAGAAAATACTACGATCGAAAGGCGTAGGCCTCCTGCCTAGGACCCTCCGAATCCTACTCCTGGTCGTTTGTCGGCTCCTCGTAGTAGTACTCGCTTGGAGGGTAGTAGTAGTAGCCATAGTCGTCGACGGGGGCAGCTATCTCAGGGGCTCCGTCATCTGGTGGCGACAATTTGGATATGGGGAGAAAAAGAAAGTAAAGCAAACGTGAGTACTCATCCGAAGTACTCAGCAAGCAAGGATCTACACTACATATGCAACATTTTCAAAGGGAGGCTGTATATGTGGACTAGGCTGCAGAAATGCCAGAATAGAGGGGAGAGCCAAGTCCTATCGTAGACTAGCATCATCAAGCATCTTCATCAGTCTTACAGCATTAGAAGAGTGCAGATTAACATAATGTAAAGTAGTAGTAATGTTATCAACCTCGCCCAGAGATTCTTCCTCGACTCCCTACGAGAAAGCAATCCCAGAGCCATACTATCCATTTCATCTCAAGTCACCAGTTCTAGTTGTACCGATCGGGAAACAACTCTGAGTGTCCGTTACCGTAGGACAGGCTATCGATAGATTAGTTCTTCCCTGCAGGGGTGCACTAACTTACCCACCATGCTCGATTAACTCCGGCCGGACACACTTTTCTGGGTCATGCCCGGCCTCGGCCAAATGATACGCCGCAACCCAACCAAATACTTAACAGAGAGGTCAGCATGCCAGACTAACCTATGTGCCCAGGGGTCTTGGGCCATCGCCCCGAGGACTCCTGCGCGATACATGCACCACCGGTGAGCAGACCTAGCAACCCCTTAATACAAGCGCGGTTGTGTTCCTAGTCCAACCCAGCGTGTGCCGCTCCTTGCTGACATCAATTAAGCTCCGGCTGAAGTATACGATGCAGAACGCCCATACTATGCCCACATGATGGTTAGTGCTATCAGGCCAGAGGCCCCTCGGATCAAATATCCAAACCATTAGTGTGTTGGGGTTGCGGTAATGAGCAGAGACTCACGAAAGATGTGACCCCGTCGCCCCGTCTCGAGAATTAGCGGCAAGGGCTAGGAATGCCCGGCCACGCCTCGTGTTCAACTCTCGGGCACCATCCAGGTCCACCCGACTCCACATCTCTCGCAATTAAGCTCGCGCGGGAACCCCTCAGGGCCGACCCGTCTTTATCCAGAATAAGCAGTATCAACAGTAATGTAAAGGCATCCGTGTGGCTACCATATCAAGAAGGAATCCGAGGCACCGCCCTCGTTGGACTCCCACCTGACGTAAACATCAAGGTGAACGGATTAGGAATCACCCTCGAGGTTCACTCTTGAGGAGTTGCGCGACGGTGTCGTTATCGGGGGTGGTGTAGGAGGAATCACCCCCACTGACCACGCCCGATTAACTAACCTACAAGGTTATCATCAGAAGTGCTGACGAGGTATCACCCTCGGCACTTGATAGTAACCCAGTAGTGTGGAGCAACAAGGGGGAAGTGAGGTGCGGTGCCGGGGTCTGGTCTTTGATCCCGTTGATCGGGTCTTCTGATGATCCAGCGGGGCAGTCGAGGTAAAGTGGGGTCTCTGCTGGGTCTCTACCCAAACTATACTAAACAGTTTAGGATAAGCAGGTAGGTAACAATAACAGGTTACAATAAACAGGCTATGTAGTAGAAATAGGATAACAGCAGCAGCAGTAACTTCTAATGCAAGCACGAGAGGGAAGAGAGTGGGCGATATCGGAATGCTCAAAAGGGGGGGTGCTTGCCTGGAAGCTCGGCGGCAAGGGTCTGCTCGTCAGGAGCGTAGTCGACCTCCGTAGCTGCGTCGGTCTCGGGAGCTACGTCAACGTCAGGGTCTACCGAGAGAGAAGAGGGGGAAGAAACATATAAATGCACAGCAAACAATGCAATACAGGGCATGCTATGCTAGGATGCAGTGCAGGGTTGCCTAAAGATGCACCTAAGTCATTTTAGTTATTTTAGGATTAACGCGGGATTTATTATCCGGTGATTATGCACTATTCATATACCGGATACGGACAGAAAGTTATGGGTTCTCCTAGGTTGGGGGTTCTGACATGGAAACAGACGACATGATTAGATTCGTCTCGTCGTTCTGAGCAACTTTCATGTTTTAAGTTTTTTGATCTGAGCTACGGTTTATTTTCTACGAATTTTCAAAGATTTAAACATTTTCTGAAATTATTTTTAGTTAACAGAAAAGGAATTATGACATCATCATGAGGTCACCACTGCGTCACCAGTCAACAGGACGCTGACCAGGGTCAAACTTGACATGTGGGTCTAGTGGGACCCACATGTCAGCCTGTGTTGGTTAACAGAGTTTAAACTTAAACTAAATAGTGTTAATTAGGCAGCTGGCCCCACATGTCATAGACTAATTAACTTAATTAATTTATTTTTATTTATAAAATGTTTTAGTTAATTAAAAGGGCGGTGGGGCCCACGTGTCAGTGGCACAGGGGTGCCCAGTCAGCACGTTGACTGGGTCAACCCAGTCAACGGGGCCCGTGGGGCCCGCTGGCAGCGACCCAGGGGAGGACCCCAGGTGCGCCATGTCAGCGGCGGCCGGCGGCACGTCGTCGGTGACGCCAAACGCGGCGGCGCGGCTTGGATCTCGCCGGAAAACGGCCTCAGGCGGCCATTCGACGCGTGGCCTAGTGCGTTCGAACGGGGAGGCTGGGCCGCACCTGTTGGTGGTGGTGGCGTCGCCGGGGTCGGCCGGAGTCAACACCGGCGACGAGGCCAGTGGCTGAGCGGTTCGGGCGACGGCGAAAACGGCGCTGCAGCGCGCGGCGGCTCGACCTAAAGGTGTAGGAACGCGCTACGTGAGCTGGCGAGCTCAATGGGCACGGTCCCGAGACCGTTTGGTCGCCCGAGACGCGCCGGCGTCGAGCTCGCGCGGCGGTGGGTTCGGCCACATGCAGAGCGGCGAGCTACGGGCGCGGCAGGTCTAGGGAAAAGAGAGAGTAGGTGACGGAGCTCACCGAGCGGCACGCCGAAGGCCCTCGAAAGCTTAGGAGCTGGAGTCGTTGACGGGGACGAGGAAGATCACCGGAGCCCGAAGCGGAAGGGGTGCGTCGATTCCAGCGTCGTGGTGGTTCCCGGCTCGAACGGCTAGCACCGGTCGATGTGTAGGAAGACGACGATCATCTACGGCATCATAGCGAGGCGTGGCGTCAACGGTGGCCACGGGAACGGCGGCGAGTGGCTACGGTGGCGCTCGGCTGCGGATCTGGCGGAGGAAGGGAAAGGGGAGGAGCGAGTCGGGCGAGGGGAGAGTGAGCGACGAGGTCCAGGGGGAGTGGACGAGGGGGAGCTTATCCCCTCGGTTGTCGGTGGCTGTCGCGGCCGTCGCCATGTCGCCGTTGGACCGGCGCGCGCGCGCAGCCACCGCGGTGGCGACACGATGAAGGAGAGAGAGGGAGTTGAGCCAAGTGGGCCGGATTCGGGGCACTGTGCACTTAGGCCCAGTGCACAGTGCCTCGTTTTATTTTTCTATTTTCTGATTTGCTTTTTTCTTTATTTCTTTTCTGTTAGGTAATTGTTTAGGCCACTTTTGCACTTTTGTAAAATATGATTCTTGGCCCAAATATTACAGTGCATTATTACCCTTCACTAAAAACTTATTTGGGCAAAGTCGGATTTTATTTGAATTTGATATTATTATAAATGGATTCAATAATTCGGTTTTGGTGCTGTTTCATGTTGTTAGAGTCATTTAGCTAACTCATTTATCTTTGTTTATATTTTTATAATTACTTCTGGATTATTTGTTGTTTAATGAACATTTTTTCAATAGTGTTTGAGCAACTTCATATTTCACTTTTGAATTTTGAGTTGATTGTCAGAATAGAAATTGAAGTGAATACTTAAGTGATTAGGCTCTGCAAATGGAGATGACTTGGAATACTTAACAAAGTGTCACAGTAGCTATTACACGGGGGTGTTACAAATTTTCCTCCTCTAAAAGAAATTCTCGTCCCGAGAATTTAGGAGGTAGAAGAAAAGAGGTCGGGATATTCTTCCCGAAGATGATCCTCGCGTTCCCAAGTGGCTTCATCTTCAGTGTGATTCGACCACTGCACTTTCAGGAACTTGGTTGTCTTCTGACGAGTTTGACGTTCAGCTTCGTCGAGGATGCGGATGGGATGCTCCTTATAAGAAAGATCATCTTGCAATTCAAGCATTTCATGATCCACTGCTCGGTGAGGGGATTCCTTGAAGCACTTACGAAGTTGTGACACATGGAAGACGTCGTGGATATGTGAGAATTGCGGTGGCAACTCCAATTTATATGCCACCTGTCCACGTCTGGCAACAATGCGAAAGGGGCCGATGTAGCGTGGAGCTAGCTTGCCCTTGATTCCGAAACGACGAGTGCCCTTCATAGGAGTGATACGAAGATAAGCTTGATCACCTGGTTGATAGGTCAGACCCCAACGTTCGCGATCATAATTGCTCTTCTGACGATCCTGAGCCGCCTTGAGATTCTCTCGAACAATACGGACTTGTTCTTCGGCGTGTTGAATAATGTCCGGTCCCACGAGAGGTCGTTCCCCAGTTTCTGACCAATTTAGAGGGGTTCAACATTTACGTCCGTATAGCACTTCGAAGGGGGCCATTTTCAAGCTGGCTTGATAACTGTTATTATAAGAGAATTCGGCAAACAGGAGAGATTCTTCCCACTTCTTACCGAACGATATAACACAAGCCCGAAGCATATCATCAAGTACTTGATTTACTCGCTCGACTTGGCCTTGGGTTTGGGGATGATATGCTGAACTCCAGGTAATGTGAGTTCCCATAGCTTCTTGGAAACTTTCCCATAATTTGGAAGTGAAAAGACCACCACGGTCCGAACTGATCTCCTTCGGAATACCGTGGAGTGAAACAATTCTGGAGATGTAAAGTTCTACTAACTGACTAGCAGTGATAGTCTCCTTGACAGGCAGAAAATGTGCAACTTTAGAAAGTTGATCGACGATGACAAGAATAGCATCGTGACCCTTCTGAGACTTGGGAAGGCCAGTAATGAAATCCATCTGCACTTTATCCCATTTCCACAGAGGAATAGGGAGTGGTTGAAGAATTCCAGCAGGCTTTTGATGTTCTGCTTTCACGCGACGGCAAACATCACATTCAGCAACATATCTAGCGATATCCTGTTTCATTCTAGACCACCAGTACCTTTGACGAAGATCGTGATACATCTTGGTGCTACCCGGATGAATTGACAGCGGTGTATCATGAGCCTCCTTCATGACCTTGTCAGTCATAAGCTCGAAGCGAGGAACAACAATTCTATCTCTGAAATACAAGGTTCCGTCTTCAGCAATCAAGAAATCCCTGTATTTATCAAGGTGAATTTCTTTCTTCATCAGATCTACTTCAGCATCTTTGGCTTGTGCAATCTTTACAGCTTTCTCAAGATCTGGTTGTACCACAAGGTTATTAAGAGAACCCTGCGGAACGATACAGACATTCAGCTTGCACAATTCTTCATAAAGCTGGGGTTGAGCTTGCTTAACCATGAGGTTGTTGCAATAGGACTTGCGGCTCAAGGCATCAGCCATCACATTAGCCTTGCCAGGGGTATAAGAAATACCACAGTCATAGTCCGTGATTGTTTCCAACCATCGTTGTTGACGGAGGTTAAGATCTGGTTGGGTGAACAAATACTTCAGACTCTGGTGATTGGTATAGATCTCACACCGGTTACCAAGAAGGTAATGTCACCACTACTTCAAAGCATAGATCACAGCAGCGAGTTCGAGATCATGCACTGGATAGTTTTCTTCATGTGGACGCAATTGTCGCGAGGCATATGCAATTACCTTTCATTCTTGCATTAGGACACAGCCTAATCCCTGACGAGAGGCGTCGCAATATATCACAAAGTCCTTGCGAGAATCGGGAGGAGCAAGCACTGGAGCAGAGGTTAGCTTGTCCTTGAGGGTCTGGAAACTCTCCTGACATTTGTCTGTCCACTCAAACTTAACGCCCTTGTGGAGCAGATTAGTCAGGGGCTTGGCAATCTTGGAAAAGTTCTCGACGAATCGACGACAATAACTTGCAAGGCCGATAAAACTTCGGACTTGCTTGGCATTCTTCGGAGGAGTCCAGTCAAGAATAGCCTAAACACGCTCCGGGTTAACGGCAATACCGTTCTTGGAAATCACATGTCCAAGGTAGGTCACTTCAGAAAGCCAGAATTCGCATTTGGAGTACTTGGCATACAACTTGTGCTCTCGAAGCCTCTCCAGAACAAGGCGAAGATGTTCGGCATGTTCTTCCTTATTCTTCGAATATACTAGAATATCATCCAGATAAACCACGACAAACTTGTCGAGGTAATCCATGAATATGTAATTCATCAGGCGGGAGAACTTAGCTGGAGCATTCGTTAGGCCAAATGACATGACGGTGTATTCATAGGAGCCATAACGAGTAACAAATGCAGTCTTGGGAATATCCTCTTCACGGACACGGATCTGGTGATAACCCAACCTCAAGTCGAGTTTAGAAAACACCGATGATCCAGCGAGTTGATCGTATAAATCATTGATCCGAGGAAGCGGATATTTATTCTGAATGGTTGCCTGGTTGATAGGACGGTAATCTTGAACCAACCTATTCGTACCATCTTTCTTCTTGACAAAGAGAGACGGTGCTCCCCAGGCAAAGGAACTGGGGCAGATGAAACCCTTCTTAAGTGATTTATCGATTTCTTCCTTAAGCTCGAGAAGGTGGTGCGGAGGCATCTTGTAAGGACGCTTCACAATAGGAGTTGTGCCAGGCTTCAAGTCGATGACGAACTCGACAGCTCTAGCAGGGGGTATTCCTGGAAGTTCTTCTGGAAATACATCTTGGAATTCGGAGACAACTAGAACATTTTCAATCCCCTTGAGAGGAGAAGCGTTCAACGCATTCAAGGCATAAATATGAGCCTCGGTGTTCTGAGTGAGGCGAGCATGGTAATTCACTATCTGACCTGATGGATGCAGGAGGTGTACAACTTTAGTGGCACAATTGATTGAGGCATAGTGGGCCTTCAACCAATCCATTCCCAGAATAAGATCAACTTCAGAAGAGTTGAGAATAATGGGAGACGCTCGGAATTCCAATCTTTCAATAATAATTATGACATCGGGACTGAACAACGAAGTGTGGCAATGACCCGCGGGAGTGTTCACTCATAATTTATGTGGTAGTGTATCACATCTAACTTCATGCATGAGTGCGAATTTATCTGACATGAATGAATGTGATGCTCCTAAATCAAATAAAACAGATGCTGGTACTGAATTAACAAGAAGTGTACCCATCACGGTTTCAGGTTGATCCTGAGCTTCAGCCATGTTGACGTGGTAGTTTTGCCCACGACCATAAGAAGGCCTGACATTGTTGTTACATTGCTGAGGAATTACACGACTATTACCACGGCCAGCAGGAAGAGGCATTAGCTGGTTCTGATTCTGAGAACAGTCTCTGGCACGGTGACCTGGCTGGCCACACTTGAAGTAGAGTCCACTGTCTGGACGTGGTGCAGGAGCTCGAGGCGGTGGAGCTCGAAGGGGCTGCCTCGATGGTGGAGGAGGCAGACGAGGTGCAGCATATGCAGGCCTGTACACTGGAGCTGTTGGACGGTACATGCTCTGTGGAATCCAGATGCGGCGCTTCTGAGAAGATGAGCCCGAAGATGAGCCCGCTTCACGAGTGCGTCTGGTCACTTCCTTATGCTTCTTCAGACCAGTCTCGACCATGATGGCCTTGTTCACCAAGGTGGCGAAGTCAGGAAAGTCTTGGACGAGCAGAGCTAACTGAATGTCATGGTGTAGTCCTTCACGGAACTTCTCCTGCCTACGAGCATCAGTGGGGATGTCTTCTTCAGCATAGCGAGACAAGTCAAGGAACTCTCGCTGATATACTTCTACAGTCTTGTTGCCTTGAACAAGGTTGCGGAACTCAGCCTTCTTGCATGCTATAACTGCTTGAGGAATATAGCGGGCGCGAAAAGCAGTCTTGAACTCCACCTAGGTAACGACAGTCCCAGGAGGTAGGGTCTGTCTATGGGTGGCCCACCATTGTGCTGCGGGTCCCTTCAGGAAGTAGGTCACAAAGGTGACATAGTTGAGAGGAAGGACATCAGCTGACTCCATCTCATAGAAGATGTCACGCAACCAGTCATCGGTGTCCAGCGGATTAACTGTGTTGCGGAATGTCACTGGGTTGAGGCAGACAAACTCTGGCAGCGTTATTGAAGCTGGCTGCTGGTTGGCATTGGGTCGGGGGAACTGATCGATCACCCCTTGCATGAACTGACGGTTCAATTCAAACTGTTGCATCATCGCAGCCATATAATCAGGAGGCGGCGGCGGCGGTGGTGGGTTGTTATCACCCATCCTGCTAGATTCAACAGGGGTAGTTTAGCAGAAGCCATTGCGAGTGTTTAGCAACATGCATTATGTAACGCGATGGAATTTAAGTAGAGCAACAGATACTGAACATTAGTCATTAAGACATATAGAACCATACAGGGTCAGTTACATTCAGACAGCATAACGGTGCAAATTCAAAAGCTAGACATGCTAGGCGGCACGCAGGCACGCGGTAAGAAAGTACACAACGAGACATAGCAAAGGCTACATCAACGTCGGAGAAAACCACTGAAACGGGGTAGCTGCAAGTGCGGACGACGGATGTTCGTCGCGGAAGGATCCTGTGCTCCATGTGCACTATGATGCAGAACCCGGTCTCGAGACGAAAGAAGAGGTCCACGTGCAGGCGTGTGACCTCCCATAGCAGGCCAATCGATCCCTGGTGGCATCTCGGTCCTGCGCGGGTAAAGAATGTGCTCCGGATGTATCCCTGCACGAACAGCTGGTAGCAACTGTGTCATAGCATCGTAGAGGCGTGCTCGAGTGGCAAACAACTCGACGGCAAGAACCCGAACAGTGCGATCCAGGGCCTGAGTACACTGAATCAGAACTCGCGGATCGTAGCGACGAGGCTCGTACGGGGCACAGATAGCTGTGTAGTATCCAGTAGCATCTCCAGCAGGGACATACGGAATGTATCGAAACTCAGAAGCATCCAAGCTAGCGTTGAGCTCTCCTCGGAGACGTGCAACAGCAGAGTAGGCGGCATCATGGACTGCCATCTCAATCGTCACGCCGATACCATGGAAAAGGTACAGCTCAGTGTCTGAGTCATCCTGCTGATCATAGATGCGAACATCAGCATAATACTGCTCCTGGTTGAACTCGCGGTAAACCTCGTAGACCATGTACTCGGGGTACCAGCGGTAACCCAGTCTGGTCAGGAGGGCGATCAGGACAGCTGGAAAACCAGGGGCATCTTGAGCCCAAGTGCGAAGCACAAGCTGCGTCATAGGACGTGGTGGAAACAGACGATCCATCTGAAATAAAGGAAATTCAGGATTGTCATTTGACGACGAGGAGTATAAGAAATCTCGAAGAGAAAGGTTAAACAAAACAATGGAAAGGAAAATGATTATCAGACTAATCAGATCAATGACAGGGAAATCGCACAGATATCCAGCTCTCCGGGTGGACGGAATTTACGAGATCCTAAGTGTCGGTGTTAGTAATTTATTAAACCCGAATAGAAGAGAGATCAGAGTCCCAGAGTAAAGATGAGGAATAAAAGATCCTAATACCACCCAGTTGGCGACGTGGACCCGTAGGCCACACAGCCAAGTTAGTAAAACAGTTTTGGACCACTAGACTCAACTTCGGCCAAGGAATTGGATAGGGGGATACCTAGAGGCAGTCGGCTCTGATACCAACCTGTGACGACCCCGGCTTAATCGTGTACTAACCATACATGCAACTCCGACTCTGATACATCAAGCCTAAGGACTCACTTGAAGATATCACAACACAACTCTAAAACATAAATAAAGTCATACAAGCTTTATATTACAAGCCAGGGCCTCGAGGGCTTGAATACATAGCTCGATGGCATACAAGTGTCAGCGGAAGCATCAGATATCTGGGTACAGATATTACAGAGAAACAGATAAGCCTTTAGAAAGGCGGGGCAAAAGAAAATACTACGATCGAAAGGCGTAGGCCTCCTGCCTAGGACCCTCCGAATCCTACTCCTGGTCGTCTGTCGGCTCCTCGTAGTAGTACTCGCCTGGAGGGTAGTAGTAGTAGCCGTAGTCATCGACGGGGGCAGCTATCTCAGGGGCTCCGTCATCTGGCGGCGACAATTTGGATATGGGGAGAAAAAGAAAGTAAAGCAAACGTGAGTACTCATCCGAAGTACTCAGCAAGCAAGGATCTACACTACATATGCAACATTTTCAAAGGGAGGCTGTATATGTGGACTAGGCTGCAGAAATACCAGAATAGAGGGGAGAGCCTAGTCCTATCGTAGACTAGCATCTTCAAGCATCTTCATCGGTCTTGCAGCATTAGAAGAGTGCAGATTAACATAATGTAAAGTAGTAGTAATGTTATCAACCTTGCCCAGAGATTCTTCCTCGACTCCCTGCGAGAAAGCAATCCCAGAGCCATACTATCCATTTCATCTCAAGTCACCAGTTCTAGTTGTACCGATCGGGATACAACTCCGAGTGTCCGTTACCGTAGGACAGGCTATCGATAGATTAGTTCTTCCCTGCAGCGGTGCACCAACTTACCCACCACGGTCGATTAACTCCGGCCAGACACACTTTTCTGGGTCATGCCCGGCCTCGGCCAAACGATACGCCGCAACCCGACCGAATACTTAACAGAGAGGTCAGCACGCCGGACTAACCTATGCGCCCAGGGGTCTTGGGCCATCGCCCCGGGGACTCCTGCGCGTTACGTGCACCGCCGGTGAGCAGACCTAGCAACCCCTTAATACAAGCGCGGCTGCGTTCCTAGTCCAACCCAGCGTGTGCCGCTCCTTGCTGACGTCAATTAAGCTCCGGCTGAAGTATACGACGCAGAACGCCCATACTATGCCCACGTGGTGGTTAGTGCTATCAGGCCAGAG
Source organism: Thinopyrum elongatum (assembly GCA_011799875.1). Classification (NCBI taxonomy): domain Eukaryota; kingdom Viridiplantae; phylum Streptophyta; class Magnoliopsida; order Poales; family Poaceae; genus Thinopyrum; species Thinopyrum elongatum. The sequence goes on from CM022299.1 coordinate 585,611,116, forward strand.
GCCCCTCGGTTCAAATATCCAAACCGTTAGTGTGTTGGGGTTGCGGTAACGAGTAGAGACTCACGAAAGATGTGACCCAGTCGCCCCGTCTCGAGGACTAGCGGCAAGGGCTAGGAATGCCCGGCCACGCCTCGTGTTCAACTCTCGGGCACCGTCCAGGTCCACCCGACTCCACATCTCTCGCAATTAAGCTCGCGCGGGTACCCCTCAGGGCCGACCCGTCTTTATCCTGAATAAGCAGTATCAACAATATTGTAAAGGCATCCGTGTGGCTACCATATCAAGAAGGAATCCGAGGCATCACCCTCGTTGGACTCCCACCTAATGTAAACATCAAGGTGAACGGAGGAGGAATCACCCTCGAGGTTCACTCTTGAGGAGTTGCGCGACGGTGTCGTTATCGGGGGTGGTGTAGGAGGAATCACCCCCACTTACCACGCCCGATTAACTAACCTACAAGGTTATCATCGGAAGTGCTGACGAGGTATCACCCTCGGCACTTGATAGTAACCCAGTAGTGTGGAGCAACAAGGGGGAAGTGAGGTGCGGTGCCGGGGTCTGGTCTTTGATCCCGTTGATCGGGTCTTCTGATGATCCAGCGGGGCAGTCGAGGTAAAGTGGGGTCTCTGCTGGGTCTCTACCCAAACTATACTAAATAGTTTAGGATAAGCAGGTAGGTAACAATAACAGGTTACAATAAGCAGGCTATGCAGTAGAAATAGGATAACAGCAGCAGCAGTAACTTCTAATGCAAGCATGAGAGGGAAGAGAGTGCTCAAAAAGGGAGTGCTTGCCTGGAAGCTCGGCGGCAAGGGTCTTCTCGTCAGGAGCGTAGTCGACCTCCGTAGCTGCGTCGGTCTCGGGAGCTACGTCGACGTCAGGGTCTACCGAGAGAGAAGAGGGGGAAGAAACATATAAATGCACAGCAAACAATGCAATACAGGGCATGCTATGCTAGGATGCAGTGCAGGGTTGCCTAAAGATGCACCTAAGTCATTTTAGTTATTTTAGGATTAACGCGGGATTTATTATCCGGTGATTATGCACTATTCATATACCGGATACGGATGGAAAGTTATGGGTTCTCCTATGTAGGGGGTTCCGACATGGAAACAGACGACACGATCAGATTCGTCTCATCGTTCTGAGCAACTTTCATGTTTTAAGTTTTTCGATCTGAGCTACGGTTTATTTTCTACGAATTTTCAAAGATTTAAACATTTTTTGAAATTATTTTTAGTTAACAGAAAAGGAATTATGAGGTCATCATGAGGTCACCACTGCGTCAGCAGTCAATAGGACGCTGACCAGGGTCAAACCTAACATGTGGGTCCAGTGGGACCCACATGTCAGCCTGTGTTGGTTAACAGAGTTTAAACTTAAACTAAATAGTGTTAATTAGGCAGCTAGCCCCACAAGTCATAGACTAATTAACTTAATTAATTTATTTTTATTTATAAAATGTTTTAGTTAATTAAAAGGGCGGTGGGGCCCGCGTGTCAGTGGCACAGGGGTGCCAAGTCAGCACGTTGACTGGGTCAACCCAGTCAACAGGGCCCGTGGGGCCCACTGGCAGCGACCCAGGGGTGGACCCCAGGCGCGCCACGTCAGCGGCGGCCGGCGGCACGTCGCCGGTGACGCCAAACGCGGCGGCGCGGCTTGGATCTCGCCGGAAAATGGCCTCAGGCGGCCATTCGACGCGTGGCCTAGTGCGTTCGAACGGGGAGGCTGGGCCACACCTGTTGGTGGCGGTGGCGTCGCCGGGGTCGGCCGGAGTCAACGCCGGCGACGAGGCCAGCGGCTGAGCGGTTCGGGCGACGGCGAAAACGGCGCTGCAGCGCGCGGTGGCTCGACCTAAAGGGGTAGGAACGCGCTACGCGAGCTGGCGAGCTCAATGGGCACGGTCCCGAGACCGTTTGGTCGCCCGAGACGCGCCGGTGTCGAGCTCGCGCGGCTGTGGGTTCGGCCACATGCAGAGCGGCGAGCTACGGGCGCGGCAGGTCTAGGGAAAAGAGAGAGTAGGTGACGGAACTCACCGAGCGGCACGCCGAAGGCCCTCGAAAGCTTAGGAGCTGCAGTCGTTGCCGGGTACGAGGAAGATCACCGGAGCCCGAAGCGGAAGGGGTGCGGCGATTCCAGCGTCATGGTGGTTCCCGGCTCGAACGGCTAGCACCGGTCGATGTGGAGGAAGACGGCGATCATCTACGGCATCATAGCGAGGTGTGGCGTCAACGGTGGCCACGGGAACGGCGGCGAGCGGCTACGGTGGCGCTTGGCTACGGATCTGGCGGAGGAAGGGAAAGGGGAGGAGCGAGTCGGGCGAGGGGAGAGTGAGCGAGGAGGTCCAGGGGGAGTGGACGAGGGGGAGCTTATCCCCTCGGCTGTCGGTGGCTGTCGGTGGCTGTCGCGGCCGTCGCCGTGTCACCGTTCGACCGGCGCGCGCGCGAGCAGCCATGGCGGTGGCGACACGACGAAGGAGAGATAGGCAGTTGGGCCAAGTGGGCCGGGTTCGGGGCACTGTGCCCTTAGGCCCAGTGCACAGTGCCTCGTTTTATTTTTCTATTTTCTGATTTGCTTTTTCTTTATTTCTTTTCTGTTAGGTAATTGTTTAGGCCACTTTTGCACTTTTGTAAAATATGATTCTTGGCCCAAATATTACAGTGCATTATTACCCTTCACCAAAAACTTGTTTGGGAAAAGTAGGATTTTATTTGAATTTGATATTATTATAAATGGATTCAATAATTCGGTTTTGGTGTTGTTTCATGTTGTTAGAGTCATTTAGCTAACTCCTTTATCTTTGTTTATATTTTTATAATTGCTTCTGGATTATTTGTTGTTTAATGAACATTTTTCCAACAGTGTTTGAGCAACTTCATATTTCACTTTTGAATTTTGAGTTGATATTCAGAATAGAAATTGAGGTGAATACTTAACCAAAGTGATTAGGCTCTGCAAATGGAGATGACTTGGAATACTTAACAAAGTGTCACAGTAGCTATTACATGGGGGTGTTACAACAACATACGTAATTCCCTTTGTCCATCAGTATGTTAGTTGCCCGAGATTCGATCGTCGGTATCTTCATATCTAGTTCAATCTCGTTACCGGCAAGTCTCTTTACTCGTTCCGTAATACATCATCTCATAACTAACTCATTAGTCATTTGCTTGCAAGGCTTATTATGATGTGTATTACCGAGAGGACCCAGAGATACCTCTCTGATACTCGGAGTGACAAATCCCAATCTCGATCCATGCCAACTCAACAAACACCTTCGGAGATACTTGTAGAGCATCTTTATGATCACCCAGTTACGTTGTGACGTTTGATAGCAGACAAGGTATTCCTCCGGTATCCGGGAGTTGCAAGATCTAATGGTCGAAGGAACATGTATTTGACATTCAAGAAAGCAGTAGCAATAAACTGAACGATCATATGCTAAGCTAATGGATGGGTCTTGTCCATCACATCATTCTCCTAATGATGTGATCCCATTATCAATATGGTTAGGAAACCTTAACCATCTTTGATCAATGAGCTAGTCTAGTAGAGGCTTACTGATAACCCACAAGTATAGGGGATCATTTGTAGCCCTTTTCGATAAATAAGAGCGTCGAACCCAACGAGGATCTAAAGGTAGAACAAATATTTCCTCAAGTTCTATTGACCACCGATACAACTCTACGCACACATAATGTTTGCTTTACCTAGAACAAGAATAAAACTAGAAGTACTTTGTAGGTGTGGATAGGTTTGCAAGATAATAAAGAACGTGAAAATAGAAGTTAGGTGATTTTTAAATAAAGAAAAAATAAAGTTTAGTAAAACGAGTGTGGATTAGTGGTCGTAGGATTTGCGGAATTGTCCCTTAGCAATTGACTATGTTGCTAGACCGATAGCAAGTTTTTATGTGGGAGAGGCCACTGCTAGCATGTCGTCCCTTACTTGGAATTCTATGCACTTATGATTGGAACTATTAGCAAGCATCCGCAACTACTAACGTTCATTAAGGTAAAACACCCAACCATAGCATTAAGATATATATTGGTCCCCCTTCAATCCCGTACGTATCAATTTCTATGTTTAGGCTGAAGCTGCTGTCACCCTTGCCCTCCAATGCATAGTCCTTTCAATATACAACTAAGCCTATGGTGTGATCCACACGCGCGCTCATATGATGGGCACCAAAGGAAAGCAACATAACCACAAGCAAATTAAACCAACCATAGCAATTCACCAATTACCGATAGGACAACAAAAATCTACTCAGACATCATAGGATGGCAACATATCATTGGATAGTAGTATGAAGCATAAAGCACCATGTTCAAGTAGAGGGTACAGTGGGTTGCGGGAGAGTGGACCGCTGAATATAGATGGGGGAAGGTGATGGAGTTGTTGGTGAAGATGACGGAGTTGTTGGAGTAGATCGCCGTCACACGATGATTGCCCCGGCAGCGTTCCGGCGCCACTGGGAGAGGGGGAGAGAGCCCCCCTCCTTCTTCTTCCTTGGCCTCCCCCTAGATGGGAGGAGAGTTCCCCCTCTGGTCCATGGCCTCCATGCTGGCGGAGGGGCGAGAGCCCCTCCGAGATTGGATCTGTCTCTCTGTTCTCTTCTGTTTCGCGTTCCTGTTTTCTGGCCCTTCACCGTTTCTTAAATACCTAGAGATCCGTAACTCCGATTCCGCTGAAATTTTTACAAGATTTTTTTCCATAAATTATCTTTCTTGCGCCCAAAGAAGGGCCCCAACCGACTTACGCGGAGGGCACAAGACACTTGGACACGCCAGGGGATGCCCGGCGCGCCCTGGTGGGTTGTGGAGGCCGTGGGCCTCCGTTAGCGTTGATTCCACCTCCCAAAAATCATAAATATTCCAAAATAATTCTCCGTAAATTTTTATCGTGTTTGGACTTCGTTTGATATGGATATTTTGCGAAACAAAAAACATGCAACAAACAGGAACTGGCACTGGGCACTGGATCAATAGGTTAGTCCAATAAATCATATAAAATGTTGCCAAAAGTATGTGAAAGTTGTATAATATTGGCATGAAACAATCAAAAATTATAGATTCGACGGAGACGTATCACTTACTAGGGACACGGTATTTGTTTATGTATTCACACATGTATTTAAGTTTTCGATCAATACAATTCTAACATGAATCATAAACCTTTATCATGAATAAGGAAATATAAAATAACAACTTTATTATTACCTCTAGGGCATATTTCCTTCAGTCTCCCACTTGCACTAGAGTCAACAATCTAGATTACATTGTAATGAATCTAACACCCATGGAGTCTTGGTGCAGATCATGTTTTGCGGAAGAGGCTTAGTCAACGGGTCTGCTACATTTAGATCCGTATGTATTTTGCAAATCTCTATGTCTCCATCCTTGACCTTTTCACGAATGGAGTTGAAGCGTCTCTTGATGTGTTTGGTTCTCTTGTGAAACCTGCATTCCTTCGCCAAGGCAATTGCTCCAGTGTTGTCACAAAAGATTTTCATTGGACCCGAGCACTGGGTATTACACCCAGATCGGATATGAACTCCTTCATCCAGACTCCTTCATGTGCTGCTTCCGAAGCAGCTATGTACTCCGCTTCACATGTACATCCCGCCACGACGCTCTGCTTGGAACTGCACCAACTGACAGCTCCACCATTCAATATAAATATGTATCTGGTTTGTGACTTAGAGTCATCCAGATCAGTGTCGAAGCTAGCATCGACGTAACCATTTACGACGAGCTCTTCGTCACCTCCATAAACGAGAAACATACCCTTGGTCCTTTTCAGGTACTTCAGGATGTTCTTGACCGCTGTCCAGTGATCCACTCCTGGATTACTTTGGTACCTCCCTGCCAAACTTATGGCAAGGCACACATCAGGTCGGGTACACAGCATAGCATACATGATAGAACCTATGGCTGAGGCATAGGGAATGACTTTCATTTTCTCTCTATCTTCTGCAGTGGTCGGGCTTTGAGTCTGACCCAATTTCACACCTTGTAACACAGGCAAGAACCCTTTCTTTGACTAATCCATTTTGAACTTCTTCAAAACTTTGTCAAAGGTATGTGCTTTGTGAAAGTCCTATTAAGCGTCTCGATCTATCCCTATAGATCTTGATGCCCAATATATAAGCAGCTTCACCAAGGTCTTTCATTGAAAAATTCTTATTCAAGTATCCTTTTATGCTATCCAGAAATTCTATATCATTTCCAATCAACAATATGTCATCCATATATAATATCAGAAATGCTACAGAGCTCCCACTCACTTTCTTGTAAATACAGGCTTCACCGTAAGTTTGTATAAAACCATATGCTTTGATCACCTCATCAAAGCGTATATTCCAACTCCGAGATGCTTGCACCAATCCATAGATGGATCGCTGGAGCTTGCACACTTTGTTAGCACCTTTAGGATTGACAAAACCTTCTGGTTGCATCATATACAACTCTTCTTTAAGAAATCCATTAAGGAATGCAGTTTTGACGTCCATTTGCCAGATTTCATAATCATAAAATGCGGGAATTGCTAACATGATTCGGACAGACTTGAGCATCGCTACGGGTGAGAAAGTCTCATCGTAGTCAACACGTTGAACTTGTCGAAAACCTTTCACAACAAGTCGAGCTTTGTAGACAGTAACATTACCATCAGCGTCAGCCTTCTTCTTGAAGATCCATTGATTATCTATTGCTTGCCGATCATCGGGCAAGTCCACCAAAGTCCATACTTTGTTCTCATACATGGATCCTATCTCAGATTTCATGGCTTCAAGCCATTTATCGGAATCTGGGCTCATCATAGCTTCTTCATAGTTCGTAGGTTTGCCATGGTCTAGTAACATGACTTCCAGGACAGGATTACCATACCACTCTGGTGCGGAACGTGCTCTGTTTGACCTATGAGGTCCAGTAGTAACTTGATCTGAAGTTTCATGATCATCATCATTAGCTTCCTCTCTAGTTGGTGTAGTCATCATGGGAACGGTTTTCTCTGATGTGCTACTTTCCAATTCGAGAGAAGGTACAATTACCTCATCAAGTTCTACTTTCCTCCCACTCACTTCTTTCAAGAGAAACTCCTTCTCTAGAAAGGATCCATTCTTGGCAACAAAGATCTTGCCTTCGGATCTGTGGTAGAAGGTGTACCCAATTGTTTCCTTAGGGTATCCTACGAAGACGCACTTCTCTGATTTGGGTTCGAGCTTATCAGGCTGTAGCCTTTTGACATAAGTGTCGCAACCCCAAACTTTAAGAAACGACAGCTTAGGTTTCTTGCCAAACCACAGTTCATACGGTGTCGTCTCAACGGATTTAGACGGTGCCCTATTTAATGTGAATGCGGCTGTCTCTAATGCATAACCCCAAAACGATAGTGGTAAATCAGTAAGAGACATCATAGATCACACCATATCTAATAAAGTACGGTTACGACGTTCGGACACACCATTACGCTGTGGTGCTCCAGGTGGCGTGAGTTGTGAAACAATTCCACATTGTTTTAAATGAAGGCCAAACTCGTAACTCAAATATTCGCCTCCGCGATCAGATCGTAGAAACTTTATTTTCTTATTACGATGATTCTCCACTTCACTCTGAAATTCTTTGAACTTTTCAAATGTTTCAGACTTGTGTTTCATCAAGTAGATATACCCATACCTACTCAAATCATCTGTGAAGGTCAGAAAATAACGATACCCGCCGCGTGCTTCAACACTCATCGGACCGCATACATCGGTATGTATTATTTCCAATAAGTCATTAGCTCGCTCCATTGTTCCGGAGAATGGAGTTTTAGTCATCTTGCCCATGAGGCATGGTTCGCAAGTATAAAATGATTCATAATCAAGTGATTCCAAAAGTAAATCCGTATGGAGTTTCTTCATGCGCTTTACACCAATATGACCTAAACGGCAGTGCCACAAGTATGTTGCACCATCATTATCAACTTTGCATCTTTTGGCATCAATATTATGAATATGTGTATCACTACGATCGAGATTCAACAAGAATAGGACATTCATCAAGGGTGCATGACCATAAAAGATATTACTCATATAAATAGAACAACCATTATTCTCTGATTTAAATGAATAACCGTCTCGCAATAAACAAGATCCAGATATAATGTTCATGCTCAACGCAGGCACCAAATAACAATTATTGAGGTCTAAAACTAATCACAAAGGTAGATGTAGAGGTAGCGTGCCGACGGTGATCACATCGACCTTGGAACCATTCCCGACGTGCATCGTCACCTCATCCTTAGCTAATCTTCATTTATTCCGCAGCTCCTGTTTTGAGTTACAAATATGAGCAACCAAACCAGTATCAAATACCCAGGCGCTACTACGAGCATTAGTAAGGTACACATCAATAACATGTATATCAAATATACCTTTGTTCACTTTGCCATCCTTCTTATTCGCCAAGTATTTGGGGCAGTTCCGCTTCCAGTGACCATTCCCTTTGCAGTAGAAGCACTCAGTTTCAGGCTTGGGTCCAGCTTTGGGCTTCTTCCCGGGAGTGGCAACTTTCTTGCCATTCTTCTTGAAGTTCCCTTTCTTTCCCTTGCCCTTTTTCTTGAAACTAGTGGTCTTGTTAACCATCAACACTTGATGCTCTTTCTTGATTTCTACCTCCGCGGCCTTAAGCATTGCGAAGAGCTCAGGAATCATTTTATTCATCCCTTGCATATTATAGTTCATCACGAAGCCTTTGTAGCATGGTGGCAGTGACTGAAGAACTCTGTCAATAACACTATCAACTGGAAGATCAACTCCCAGCTGAGTCAAGTGGTTATGATACCCAGACATTTTGAGTATGTGTTCACTGACAGAACTGTTCTCCTCCATCTTGCAGCTATAGAACTTGTTGGAGACTTCATATCTCTCAACCCGGGCGTTTGCTTGAAATATTAACTTCAACTCTTGGAACATCTCATATGCTCCATGACGTTCAAAACGTCTTTGAAGTCTCGATTCTAGGCCGTAAAGCATGGCACACTGAACTATCGAGTAGTCATCAGATCGAGCCTGCCAGACGTTCATAACATCTGCAGTAGCTCCTGCAGCAGGTCTGTCACCTAGCGGTGCATCAAGGACATAATTCTTCTGTGCAGCAATGAGGATAATCCTCAAGTTACGGACCCAGTCCGTGTAGTTGCTACCATCATCTTTCAACTTAGCTTTCTCTAGGAACGCATTAAAATTCAGGGGAATGGTAGATCGGGCCATTGATCTACAACATAGATATGCAAAACTATTAAGACAAAGTTCATGATAAATTAAGTTCAATTAATCAAATTACTAATGAACTCCCACTTAAATAAACCTCCCTCAAGTTATCTAAGTGATACATAATCCAAATCAACTAACCCATGTCCGGTCATCACGTGAGATGGGGTAGTCATCAATGGTGAACATCTCTATGTTGATCATATCTACTATATGACTCACGTTCGACCTTTCGGTCTCCAGTGTTCCGAGACCATGTCTGTACATGCTAGGCTCGTCAAGTTTAACCCAAGTATTCTGCATGTGCAAAACTGTCTTACACCCATTGTATGTGAACGTAGAGTCTATCACACCCGATCATCACGAGGTGCTTCGAAATGACGAACTTTGGCAACGGTGCATACTCGGCGAGAACACTTTTATCTTGAAATTTAGTGAAGGGATCATCTTATAATGCTATAGCCGTTCTGAGCAAAATAAGATGCATAAAGGATAAACATCACATGCAATCAAAATATGTGACATGATATGGCCATCATCATCTTGTGCTTTTGATCTCCATCTCCAAAGCATCGTCATGATCTCCATCATCACCGGCTCGACACCTTGATCTCCATCATTGCATCGGGGTTGTCTCGCCAACTATTGCTAACACATAGCAATAAAGTAAAGCAATTACATGGCGTTTGCATTTCATACAATAATTAAAAAACAATCCTAATTAAGGCTCCTGCTGGTTGTCGATATTACAAAATATGATCATCTCATACATCAACATATATCACACTACAAGGATTCCGGTCTATTGCAACAAAATTTATTTGCTACAACCATCTTTTGTTGCAATAGAACGGAATATTACCACAAATTCCCCGGTTGTGGTAATAGGGTGCACATACTGCCACAACCGAGTCTCGTCGCGATAAATAATCATTTTGTTGCAATAGAGGCCCCGTATTGCAACAAACTACATCGTTGTTGCAACATGGTAGCGATATTGCGACAAACAAATTATGTTGCGTGAGACAGTCGTTTTGTTGTAATAGAGACTGGGTATTTCAACATAATAACTACTCGTGGTAATATTTGGAAAGATATTGCGACACCTATGAGACGTTGCGTTTGTTACAAATATTGTTGCAAAACATTGGCTAACTATTGCAACAAAATATGTATTGGTCGCAATAGAATATATTTTTCGCCTCATTTTTGTCGTGCTGCAATAACTATTGTTTACTGCGACAAGTTGTGTATCCATGGTAATATGTAGAGCATATTGCAACAATCCCCTAGTGTTGCAAAAAAGAAAAAGACATTTGCAACGATATTCGTATAGTTAACGACAGACCTTCATGGGGGCCTCCTGGCCTGTGGCCCCCCATCAAAACTGCAAATGTTTTTAGTAGCCCATGATTCATTGTCATCAGACCGCAATACATAACTAGACAGAACGACCTACTCTGTAAAAAAAACAAAGAACAACCTAGATGAACGGAACAACTTCTTTTGGTCTCGATTTAAAAAAAAACTTCTTTTGGTCTCCATGCGGCTTCGGTAGCAGATCACTAAGTGCCTAGGTACTCCTCCACTCCTCCAGTTCGGTTGGCCTCCATCTTCGCTCAGTCCCCCTTCCCGAGTTAATTGCATGGAGCTACCACACTTAGGGCAGTTGTAACGAATCCATATCACTATTCAAAAATTTTGCATATCAGTACCATGTTTAGGGCAAGCTGTTACAAAATGATAAGGAACCGACGTGGCATATGTTTTCTTAGAAAAGCTTCCTTGCATTATATACTTAATACTTAATCACGCAAATGCCTGGGAATGTTACAAAATGATCAGGAACCGACGTGGCATATGTTTTTATAGAAAAGCTCCCTTGCATTATATACTTATTAATAGTTAATCACGCAAATGCCTGGGAATGTCAAAAAATTGTTGTGGGGCAAAGATTTGATGGGCTGGGCCAGATCATATCTCCTGATGGGCTGGGCCAGATCGCAAGTATATACCTAGTAAAAAAGAAATCACTTCAGTTCAGTACTGTAGGTCCCGGTTCACAATACCTCCCGCTATTTGCTCCGTTCTTATTTTGAAAATACATACATACATACATACATACATACATACATACATATATATATATAAACATTTCAAATACACATTAAACATATTGTAATGTAAGTTCAATAATTTTCGAATATGATTGAATATTTTTGTAATATACATTGAACAATTCCCAAATACACAGTGAAGGTTTTGTGTAATATATGCTGAATAAAAATCAAATACATAGTTAATATTTTTAGTATTTCATTGAAAAATTTCGAACATTTTTTTAATACATGTTGAACTTTTTCGATATACTGCGATTTTTTTCTTAATATAAGATGAACATTTTTGTACACAGTGAACTTTTGAATCATTCCAAAAAATAGAAACATTGAACAAAGAAAAATAAAAAATACAAATACAAATACAAATAAACAAAAATTGAAAAAAAATAGAAGAGAAAAGGAAAGGAAAAAATAAACATAAATAGAAATAGAAAAAAATGAAGAAATAGTGAAGCTCGGCCGTGGGCTGGCCCAAACTGGGCATCGGGACTGGGCGCCTTCAGCGATGCCGCGGCTCCTTGACGCGTCAAATAAGATCCTCCCAGACCTAGCGATTCAGCGAGATCGCAATGGAGGGCGGCGGACGCGTAGTTGAACTGGAAAGAAGGAGAAGAGAAATAGGGCTAGATTTGCTGATGGGCTAATTTAGAGTGGTAGTATATTCAGCCCAGTATTCAGAGGCCCAAGCGACAGAATTCCGGGTCAACAGAGTTTTTATTGATTTTTCCAAACTGTTTGCAGAATGAAGTCGATTCTCTATAAAGACCTTCTGATGAGTGCATAAATTCAATTCAAACATGGTTTATGTAGACAAACTAGACGTACATGGCCTCTTTCTCTACAAACTAGACGTACATGGTTTACAGAGGGAGAGAGACACTACAGGTGCGGCATACAAAACCCAGACCTACGTACATGTACACATGTTCAACACCCCTACCCCCCCCCCCCGGCACAGTCGAAGCGTCGCCGGTGACGCAAAGACTGGACCGAAAGCCCTTGAAAGTCGAGGTAGGTAGTCCCTTTGTCATAACATCGGCGAACTGCTGATCAGTGGGCACATGCAGAACTCGAACACGACCAAGTGCGATGTGCTCCCGGACGAAGTGAATGTGGAGCTCAATATGCTTCGTCCGTCAGTGATGAACAGGGTTGACAGCGAGGTAGACTGCGGAGACGTTGTCACAGTAGACAAGCGTGGCCTTGGGAACCTCACATAGCAACTCCTGAAGCAGCTGTCGTAGCCAGGAACACTCCGCGACGGCGTTGGCCACAACCCTGTACTCGGCCTCGGCACTCGATCGTGAGACCGTGGGTTGTCGTTTAGACGACCACGAAATCAGAGAGGGCCCGAGGTAGACGCAGTAGCCGGAAGTGGAGCGCCGAGTGTCAGGACACCCAGCCCAGTCGGCATCGGAGTAGGCGCCGAGGCTGGTGTCAGGTGATGCCGTCAGGGTGAGACCCATAGCCGTGGTGCACGTATATACCGGAGAATACGTTTCACCAGAGCCCAGTGAGTGTCACGAGGAGCATGCATGTGGAGGCATACCTGCTGGACAGCATACTGAATATCCGGACACGTCAGTGTGAGGTACTGAAGGGCACCGACGATGGAGCGGTAGAAGGGAGCGTCGGACGCCGGAGAGCCCTCGACGGCGGACACCTTAGCCTTCGTATCGACAGGCGTGGTAGCAAGCTTGCAGTTAAGCATGCCGGCTCGCTCCAGAAGCTCGTAGGCATACTTCTGCTGATGCAGGAAGAAGCCGGTGGCACGGCGGACAACCTCGATGCCGAGGAAGTAGTGGAGAGCCCCCAAATCCTTGAGGGCGAACTCGGTGCCGAGGCGAGATGTGATCTGCTGAAGTAGCGCTGGCGAGGACGCAGTCAGGATGATGTCGTCGACGTACAGGAGAAGGTACGCGGTGGCGGCGCCCTGGTGATAAACAAACAGGGAGGCATCGGACCGTGTGGACCGGAACCCCTGCTGCTGAAGGAAGGCCGTGATCCGCTGGTACCAGGCCCGAGGCGCCTGCTTCAACCCATAGAGAGAATGGGAGAGCAAGCACATGTGGTCCGGATAGTCGGTGTCGACGAAACCAGTGGGCTGTTGACAAAACACCTGCTCGTCGAGATGGCCATGCAAGAAAGCATTGGACACATCGAGCTGGTGAACTGGCCAGGCGCGAGAGACAGCAAGCTGGAGGACAGCGCGAATCGTGCCTGGTTTGACAACTGGGGCGAAGGTGTCGGTGAAGTCCACGTCGGTGCGCTGGCGGAAGCCGCGCACCACCCAACGCGCCTTGTAGCGCTCAAGAGAACCGTCGGGGCGAGTCTTGTGGCGGAAAACCCACTTGCCAGTGATAACATTGGCGCGTGGAGGCCGCGGGACAAGCTGCCACGTACGGTTGCGCTGCAGGGCGTCGAACTCCTCACGCATCGCAGCAAGCCAGTTCGGATCCCGAAGGGCTGCGCGGGCGGAGGTGGGGAGCGGGGACGGGGCCGAGGTAGACGCAGCACACGTGTACTCGTCGGAGGTGTAGCGTGTGCTAGGACGAAACATCCCAGTCCGAGCCCGAGTAACCACACCGGTGAGAGGTGCGGCTGCGGCCGGTGGAGCCGAGAGAGGGACCGGCGAGGAGGAAGTCGAGCCGGTCTCCAAAGACTCCAACGGGCCACCCGCGGCGGCACCAGGGGCCGCGGCGACGGGGACGACCGAAGGGGCCGCGGCGACGGGGGCGGCCGAGGGGGCCGCGGTGACGGGGGCGCCCGAGGGGGCCTCGGCGGCAGGAACGGGCGAGGCAGGCCTCGGCTGCAAGGACGCTCGAGGGGGCGCCAGAGGCCGTGGCGGCGGGGGCGCCCGAGGGGGAAGCCACACCCGAAGCGCCTCGGGAGGGGGCGGCCGGCGCCGGAAGCGCGGGCAGGGCCGGGCCCAGTGCTCGGCGTGGCGACTCGCCGTAGGCGGTGGCAGGGGCGAGCCGCGCCGCGGAAGACGCCGAGGAGGATGGTACCTGCTGAAACGGGAACACCAGCTCATCAAAGTACACGTGTCGCGAAGTGAAGACGCGGTGGGACACTGGATCATAGCACCGGTAACCTTTGGTGTTGAGAGGATAACCAAGGAAGATGCAAGGAACCGACCGGGGAGCGAGTTTGTGAGGGGTGGTGGACGCGGTGCTAGGATAACAGAGACACCCGAAAATGCGAAGACCATCATAAGAAGGAGCCGCACCGAAGAGGAGCTGGTGAGGAGAATAGTTCCAGCGAGGACGACATGGGCGGATGTTAATGAGAAGGCTGGCGGTCGCGAGAGCGTCCGGCCAGAACCGAGGAGGCACGTTGGAGTGGAAGAGCAACGTGCGGACACAGTCATTAAGAGTGCGGATGACGCGCTCGGCGCGGCCATTCTGCTATGACGTGTAGGGGCAAGTGAGCCAAAAAATAGTGCCGTGAGACGCAAGGAGATTGCGGACGGCAACGTTGTCAAACTCTTTTCCGTTGTCAGTTTGCAAGTCAAGAATAGGACGACCAAACTGTGTGGTGACATATGAATAAAAAGCGGTGAGTGTGGCAAGAGCATCGGACTTGCGACGGAGAGGAAATGTCCACACATAATGGGTAAAATCATCCAATATCACCAAATAGTATAGATAACCCGTGTTGCTTGCAACCGGGGACGTCCAAACATCACTATGCAATAACTGAAACGGAAAAGTGGAAATGTTTGTAGACTCGCTAAAGGGAAGACGAACGTGCTTGCCGAGACGGCAGGCCTCACAAGAGTGGTCGTCGACCTTATTACATGAGAATGAAAAACTCTGAAGAATCTGACGCAAAACTGTGGAGTTGGGATGACCGAGGCGGGCGTGCCAAAGATCGACACTAGCGGCGAGGACGGCGGGACGGGTGGTGGTGCCGGCGGAAGGATGCACCGGGTAGAGCTCGTCCGGGCTATCACATCGGTGGAGTACCATCCGTGTACGGGCGTCCTTCACAGAAAAGCCAACATCGTCAAATTCAACAGTAATATGGTTCTCACGAGCAAGGCGACGAACAGAGACAAGGTTGGTAACTAAGTCAGGAGAGACGAGAACATTGGACATGTTAATAGGAGTAGAGGTGGAAGGAAACGACATATGATCGACATGTAATGGGTAGAGAGGAACCGTTACCAACGGTGATGCGAGTGGGAGTATGAACGAGAGTGGAAGACGTGAGGTTACCGGGATGAGCAGTCATGTGAGCAGTGGCGCCCGAGTCCATGTATCAGTCACCGCCGCCACCATAGTTACTCGGGGACGAAGCCGAATGCAGGGCGGCGAGGAGCGTGGGATCCCACGGCGGCGGCACATGGGGCGGGTAGAACCCGCCGTAGGCGGGCGCGGGGGCGGCGCCATAGCCGCCCGTGGCCGGGGAAGCCGGGTAGGGGGCGGCGGTGGGCGCGGCGAAGAACGCCTGGTGGCTCGCCGGACGGGGCCCAAGAATGCCCGGGGTAGGAGCCCGAGGGACCGGCATCGAGTATGCGTGAACGACACCCGTCCACGGATTGGTGCCGTAAGTCCATGGTGGGGTGGCCTGTTGCTGCTGACGAGGCCCCCCCCCCCCCCCCGTGCGCCTGTTGCTGCTGCTTGCGGCCGCCCCCGCGGCGGTTGCCGCGCCGCCCGCCACCCTGTGGCTGCTGCTGGGGGCAGCGGGAGGGGCGGGGGCGCGGGCGGGAGGGGAAAAAATCCCGGGGGCAAGGGGGGCGGCGGCTGTTGCCGCGGCGCGGGCGGGGCGGCCGGCGGCGAGGGCATGGTGCTGCACGCGCTTCTTGACCCCCTTCATCCGGCGCTCCTCCAACCGCAAGTACGCCACAAACTTGGGGAAGGAGGGCTCCGGCATCAAGGTGAGGTTGGAGGCGGCGTTGCCGAAGTCCTCGTTGAGTCCGGCGGTGAGCGTGCTGAGGAGGAGGTCGTCATCAACCTTGGCACCGATGTCACGGAGTTCATCCGCCAACGTCTTCAGGCGGCGGCAGTAGTCATCGATAGACTGGTCATCCTGATGACAGTCAAAAAATTCCTGCTGCAAAAAAAAGCGGCGCTGAAGCTTGTTGTCGGTGAAGAGGCCGTTGGGCTTGACCCACACGGCGCGGGCGTCATCACCATCGCTCACGACCGTATGAAACAGGTCCTTCGAGATGGTGGTGAAGAACCACCGGATGAGCGTGGCGTCGATCGCGGTCCACTCGGAGTCACCCACCATGGCGCGGGAGTCGACGGTGCCGTCAGCATGATCCAGGAGATTGTTCTCGCGGAAGAGCAGCGAAAAGTACGTCTTCCACACGAAGTACGTGGAGTCGGGGGCATCGAGGACGACGGGGACGCGTTCTTGGATGTTGATGTCGCGGATGTCAGCGGGGTCCGGCCCGGCAAAGGGGTTGGAGTAGGTGGAGGCGGTGGACGACATGGCGGGGGCGTGGTGATGAGGGGGAGAGGCGGCGGCTAGGGTTGGGTGAGGGTGCGGCGCGGCAGGAGGAGGGAGGGCGCGGCTGGGAGGGGAGGCGCGCGAGGGGAGAGGGAAGCGGCGGCTGCAGGTGGCGGCGGCCCGAGGCGGCGGCGGCTAGGGTAGGCGGAAGCGGTTTTAGGAGAGGATCGTGATGCTATCTGATACCATATAGAGAATGATTTGGTGCATCGATATCTGATTGATCGTGCACTAGGCATATATATATAGGTATAAGGGATGCGACCGGTGTCTTGTCTCTCAAGATACAAGTACATACAGAGGGAGAGAGACACTACAGATGCGGCATACAAAACCCAGACCTACATAGATGTACACATGTTCAACAACAACGTCAATATTTCCCTTGCAAGGTTCTACTTCGGCGTGGCTGTCAGGTCTTCCCTCGACTGGATTATATTGGGTCAGCGTCGTCCTTGCACTAGAAGCAACGGTGAGTTGGTAGCCCGGGAGCGCCGGTTATGGTTAGCTAGCTAGATCGGTTGATTAGCTAAGGTTTGCTAGTTGGAAATGTTGAATGTATGTGGTCGCATTGGATTTTGGTTGTATGATTAACATGATGATCCTCTATATATGTATGTATAAACTACTTGTTGATATGGGACAAAGATGATGATGCGATATATGAGCTCTAGCTCTATTTCCCCATATGTGTGGAAAGCACAAGACCTTCGACGGATATGATCTATATATGTACTTGGTGTAGGTATTTCCATGTGTGGCCGTCAGGTCTTCTTTGGATTCAATTCTATTGGATCGGAGGACCGGCCGGTAAGAAGAAAGGGTTGAAAGCGGGTTTCCATCGCGTTATTCGTGTTCTTCGCCATCTCCCATCTTATGACCGCATCTCAAAATCAAACCGTGAGATCGGGACCGATATAGATCGACCGTCTCATCACCCCATATCTACTTATGTTTCAAGGCAAGAGTATAACATAAAAGTTTTAAAGCGAGGGTGACATGAGGTTCCTGTGAATGAGTGTAGCGCACACCGGCTCCATTACGCTCGCCGGCTCGGTTGTTGTTCTTGTGTCGCCATCACAACCGTCATGTGTATGATTGCCAACGACGTGGACATCTATCTCGGCCAGTTAGTGAAATAACCTTTTACGAACAAATTTTAGTAATATTATTTTCAGCAGCAGATATATTACATATTGATTTGAAATATATATTTTCCAATTTATTTCATTATTTTAAATGTTCCCTTTAAAAAATTTACTTTTCTACACAAATAATTAAGCGTGTACTCTGCTGTACGGAAGTAATGTTTAACCATCCCGCTAATGACCTAGTCTCCCTCCAATTTTTTTGGTAATTTTGCACCAGATAATTTAGTAGTATGTCCGGCGCCACAAATTCCTAACCTCCCCGATAAACACCCCCCACAAATACTCCCGATTATTTCTCTTCACCAAATCGTGGAGATTGGATCTGAGCTCTCTCGTTCTTCGTTCTGGTTCCTCCGTCCTCACGGCGTCGTGACGGCGTTGACATTGCGGACCACACCGGAGTCCACCGAGCGTACACTGTCTCAGGTTATTCCTTTCTCCCAAATCTCCTCCCGCACCTCCCTCTCGAACCCGTACCGCTCGCCCCGGCCCTCCTCCACCTCACTGCCTCCCGCGGCCGTGAGATCCTTCCCTTCGTAGGTGTCCTCGCCAGCGACATCGGGCGCGTCTTGGAGGAGGACGGGGAGGAGACCGGAAGGGTGTTCCATTGGGAATGGGCGGGGCGGGAGACGAGGCGGATTTGCGCGGGGCTGGAGAAATTGGTGGTGGTGGCTGCAGTCAGGAGGAGGCGGAGGCGGAGGCAGTGGGGGTTGGGGTTGGGGCGGCCATGCGGAGAAGAGGAGGAGGGGCAGCAGGAGGCGGTGGACGGCATGGCCATGGCATCGCCCCCTTTCCATCGTAGAACTACCACGCCGATGGCCGCCGTGCAGCATTCCTCACTCTCGCCGAGCTGGGAGATGGTCGACCTGCTGTCGTCGATGCCGTCTGCCGCCTCGGCCACGGCGACCACAGTCATGGCAGCCGCGACCACGATCAGGACTCCTGTATTTTTGTATTTTGGAGTGTCCCACGTTTTGTGTAAACAGTCCCAAGTTTTCATTTTCAGTGATGGCCGCTGACCCTCGTCTTGCTCCCCAGCGGCGGTCGCAGATGCACAGGAACTGGTTCAGTTTCTATCAGGCACACACAAAGCAGAGGAAAAAGAACAGAGTACTAGTGCAGTTTAGGTGAAAGAGAGAGACAGGCATGTTTAGGCAACATTGAGCTGAGCAACGAATGCTCACTACTCTTATTTATACAAGGTTCTCTGGCACTGTTAGGAAACGACTTATGCTGCAACACATGCAGACAAACACTGAACCTAAATTAGCCAGCTTGAACACGCACACCTACAGTCAAACTTGCAGCTAGTTGCAAGACGATCTACCCACAATTACACAAGTGCACTCACATTGCAGTAACAATTGTTTGACTGTAATCAGGTTTAAGCTAACATTGACTATGTAAAATATTACCAAGTTAATACCAGAACCACTGTCCAGATTCTTAAAAGCGTATGTGGTAGTAGTTTGCTTACCACATTCAGGCTAGATTACTGCATGTGTATGTACTGGGAGTAGCCTTGTCAGGATGGGCTCTAATTGGTGTGTCATGTGTATGCTTCACAGCTTCAATATAGACTTGATTACAGAAAGCCTAGCTTTTAATTTCTAAATCAAAATTATAGACATATGCTATGCTAAAAGACTTTTCTTCTGCATGCTTCTATTTTGCACGCTATAACACAATCAGATTTCATTTAATCTTTTAAGCCTAGCTTCTTTTTGCTTACAACAACTTCAGTATAGACTTGAGTAGATATTTTTCCAATCACTTTTTTATGCCTGCTTTAAGTATTGCGTTTCTTCTGAAATTGACTCAAATTATGATATTACCTACAGAAGGGCACAATGATGAATTCAACGCAACATCCTGCTGGTAGGAGACCGAGTACAATACAGCGATAACTTGGTAATAATATTTATGTTCACTTTAATTTATGCCATAGTAGCAAAGGTAATTAACATTGGAGATTAACATGCAGTTAGGGATGCATCAGGTAATGTGCACGCTTCAGAGGAAAGAGATGATGCACATTACTCCTTCTGCAAGGTACACAACATCCTTAATTCTTAATCACTTATGTGAATGGTGCGCATTGATAATGCTAAGTCCCTCAATTGCTTTTGGGTTCAGTAAAGAAAGGATATTTTCTCGTAACAAGGATGTAAAGTATAACAGCTTACAAAAACTAACATGGACAACACAGATCTAGTAAAAAGTTTATGACAATTAAGCTATCGCTAACATTTGGTATAATGCAGAAAATCCTGGAATTCTTAATCTTCAAAACTGTTAAACTTATACAGGAACTCAAGAACAACCTGACACTTCATGTGTCTGCTAATAAAATGTGTGCACTGGATGAATGGTCATCCCATGCTCGCCGCAACCATGCACAAATACAGAATGGTACTTTTTTTTGTATTTGTGTCCTCGTTTCTTACAATGTAATACCTTGAGGAGTGGTTAGAAGAAGAGTGTGCTGAAAGGGAAAGATTGCTGGAAGAGGAGCGAAGATCAGGACCGGAATTTGAGAAAAAAATGATGGCAAAGTTTGCAACAGACGCAAACGCAAACACATCAGGTGATTATAGTCATATGCTTGCAAACTTGTAAGATTTACTAGCGCTAAAAAAAGCGCGGCGCACGCCGCGCCCGTGACCGGTTTTGTCTATATTTTATCGAAATAACCAAGAAAACAACAAATATTTTTATTTTTATTTTGGTTATTTCTTTTGGATTACTGTTTACGTGAATGCGTGTTGTTGGTTTACTGTTTTTATTGTTCTGGTTTATTCGGATGTATTGTTCTGGATTACAATTTAGGTATTATTTCGGTTTATGATTTGGGTGGGTCAATGTTCTCGGTTTATTTCGGTATTGTTCCGTTTTACTGGTTTTACTGTTATGGGTTAAGGGAGGAGGAGTTCTATTATATTATATATATATATATATATATATATATATATATATATATATATATATATATATATTTTTCTAGATTACTGTTCGCATGAATGCATAGTGATGTTTTATTTTTTTTTTGCCGGTTTATTCAGGTGTATTGTTCTTGTTTAAAATTTGGTTACTGTTTCGGTTTTATAATTCGTGTGGGTTAATATTTTTGATTTATTTAGGTGTTGTTCTGTTTTATTGATTTTACTACTCCGGATTATTTAGGGTTGTTGTTCCAGTTTATTTGGGCTATTGTTTCGGTTAGTAGTCTTGAGTTTATTTGTATAATGTTTGTTTTTTTGTTCGGGTATTTGTTAGTAGATACTGATTCGGTTTATAGTTCGGGTGGGTTAATGTTTTTGCTTTATTTCGGTATTTTTTCGTTTTATTGTTTCGTGTAGAGGGAGGAGAAGTCCCTTTTTTTTGGTGTTTTTTTATATTTCTTCTAAATTACTGCTCACGTGAATGTGTAGTGGTGTTTTATTTATTTTTAGATGTTTCGGTTTATTTAGTTGTATTGTTTTTGTTTCAAATTCGGTTATTGTTTTAGTTTTATGAGTCGTGTGGGTTAATGTTTTTGATTTATTCAGGTGTTGTTCTGTTTCACTAATTTTACTGTTTCGGATTTTTTTGCAGTTGTGGCCTACCGTTTTTGTGTCCTGGCAGCACTATCATCAGAAAGAATCAGCAGACGATTAAGGCGGTTGTGCATCCGTACGCCGGTGTTGAGAAATAATGTATAAAAAAATTTAAATCCTAAATTTTTATATAAGGACGCGAGGGTGGAAGACAGGGAGGGAAATGATATGTAAAAAAAATTCCAGTTTTTTTTTTAAAACATGCGTATTTTTTCTTTGGTGAAAACTAAAAGAAGTAAGGGAAGAAAATCAGATTATTTGGAGTACTGGTTAAGCAGAAGTACTGATCATCCGAGATGGCTGTTCACCCGCGGTTACTGTTCACAGACGGTTGTTGTTCATATATGGTAATGTTTGTCACTACTGTTCACTAAAAACATGCGCATTTTTCTTCGGTGAAAGCTAAAAGAAATAAGGCAAGAAAATCAGATTGTTTGAAGCACTGGTTAAGTAGAAGTACTGTTCATCCGGGATGGCGGTTCACACCCGCGATTACTGTTCACGGATGATTATTGTGCGTGTACGGTACCGTTCATAGGTGATTACTGTTCGCAGACGGTACTGTTCATATATGGTACTGTTCACTGTCAGCGACGGAAAATGAGTAATAATCTTTCAAAAAAAAAAAGGAATACTTCCCGCTTTAGTATTAGTACTTTCGCTGGTTTTGTTGCTCCGGCTTATTCAGGATTGTTGTTTCGGTTTATTTGGGTTATTGTTTCGGTTAGTACTCCTGAATTCATTCCGATAATGTCCGGTTTTTTGTTTGGGTATTTGTCAGTAGATATTGTTTTCGTTTATGATTCGGGCGGGCTAATGTTTTTTTGTTTATTCCGATGTTGGTCTGTTTCACTGGTTTTACTGTTTCGGGTCTAGGGAGGAGGAGTTCCAGTTTTTTAGGTTTTTTTAAATATATTTCTTATGGATTTCTATTCACGTGAATGCGTAGTTTTTTTTTAGTTTTTTTGGTTTATTCGAGTGTATTGTTTTGGTTTAAAATTCGGTTACTGTTTCAGTTTTATGATCCGTGTGGGTTAATGTTTTCGGCTTATTCAGGTGTTGTTCCGTTTTCGTTGGTTTTATTGCTTCGGGTTATTCGGAGTTGTTGTTTCGGTTTATATGGTCTATTGTTTCGGTTAGTAGTTCTGAGTTCATTCAGAAAATGTCTGGTTATTGTTCGGGTATTTGTTAATGTACTTTTAATTGGTGTTGCGTTGTAAAATGGGCAGTAATCGGTCTAGAATTTATTTTTCCTACGGATTATTGTTCGTGTAAATATACGCTTGCAGCCTACTATTTTTGTGCTTTGTTAACACTATCATCAGAAAGAATTAAGAGACGATTGAGGCGGCTGTGTATTGGTACGTCGGTGTTGTGCATCGGTACGTCGGTGTCGAGAAATGATGTATAGAAAATTCTAAATACTAACTCTCTATATAAGGACATGAGGGTGGAGGAATGGGAGAGAAATGATGTGTAAAATATATCCTATTTTTTAAAAAAAAAATTGCATATTTTTCCTTCGGGAGAATTTTTTTTTCTAGAAGAAGGAACACTGTTTATCGCGACGAAAAAATTCAGAACACAGAGAAAGCAAAAATGCTGTTCATCCATAGGTGTTGTGCACTCACAGTACTGTTCATGTGTGGTTTCAGAACACAGAAAAGGCAAAAAAAAAATTTATTTTGCAGGTACTGTTCATCGCCGTCACTGTTTATCGGCGTACTGTTTCATGCGTAGGCGTTGTGCACTTGCAGGTACTGCTCATGTGTGGTACTGTTCAGTCGTATATACTGTTCATGCATGTTACTGTTTGCTGCCGTTGCCGCGTATATACAAACAGTAGACTTCGAAAAAAATTCAAAAAAACCAGAAAAATCGAAACGCTCCCGCTTTAGTATTGTTACTTATTTTGCTTGCTTGCATTGCTAAAAGTGCACTTTTATTTGCATATGCATAAGAAAAGGACTGGCAAAGAAAATAGTAATCCAAACTTGCAAAATACTCTTTTACAGACCGCTAGTACTACTGGGACTCTAGGTACAAGGCACAATGTAATTGCTCCAAATACGCTCATACAAGCTGCAACAATGCATTCTTGAATGTTTCAAGCAATGGTAAGTCAGAAGCTTGGTTTGTCTTCATGTTGACCTTTATTTCATACGGAAATGGCATTCATAATGTGCAATTGTCTACTTGCTTGCACTATTGTACGTAGGGAAGCCAGAAATATAACAGTTTTCTCACCATTAGAAATTGTGAACTTGCGCTAGCATGTATTTGTTTCACAGTAGTTTAGATGTTTGATTAATTTAGGTAATTATTCTTGTGTTTGAGCTATAAATTCTTTTGTGAAATTATCCAATTCTTTTTGCATAGCACCTAATTGGTGATGATGTAGTACAGCGGGCACAAGCATTTGCTTGCTAGCTGTTGTGGTCATAACAATTGGGTCGAAAGCTACAATTGTCATGACAGTGGTTATATCTTTCTGCTAATTAGTTGTTGTGTTGTTTCTTTCTTTTCCCGTCTAAGTATTTTCTATTTTCATTTAACTTGAGCTAAATAAATTTTTGATTTCTTCATTTCAGGTTCCAAAGATTTAACTGGAATTGACTCTAGACCACGGACAAATTAGTCTTCGCTCTTAATTAGGATGGCACATTCAGTATGTTGAATGTGTGCTAAATTATATTTCAGTTTCATTTGATGCATATTGGCTATGCAAACACTGATATTTTATGAATCTACATCATATATGTATTATTTGAAACATTGATGGTACACTTTATATTGTTGCAATTACTTAACACCGCAAATAGGCAGTCCATTGAGATAGCTACTTGTCGCCACCAATCCAGTTCTGTTGAAATAGTACTTCCGCCACGAAACGGTTGTATTGTCGCAATAGCCTCTCACCACAAACATCTTGTCCCTTGTGACAACTATTTATCACCACCAAAATGAGCATGTTGCAATTTTAGTGTCACCATGTCCGGAGAGTCGTTGCCATACGTTACTGCCACAAACGTAGGACTCGTGGTGAAAGGACTATGCCTACAAAAACAAGAGTTGTTGCCATAGGGTATAGCCACAATTGTCTATTACCACGGAAGAGCACTCGCCATGGGGAAAGAGTTGTTGGCATAGGTTATTGCCACAAATGTCGGCACGATTCGCCACCTGTTGCATTAAGCTATCGCCACAAGCCAAAATGTGGCATCAAGTGCGAGCTGCCACAAGGGAAAATGTGGCAACTTGCCACATGGTTGTTGCAATAGCATGCTTTCTTGCCACATTTATTTTTTTGTGGCAATAACCTATTACCATGCGTCCTGTCACAACGGCTGGCAACGAACACCATGTCGTGGCAATAGGTACCTATTGCGACAATTGGGCACTTATTGTGACGAACACTTTTGTTGCAATAGACCCGGATCCTTGTAGTGTCACATCATATCTTGACCATATCACATCACAGCATGCCCTGCAAAAACAAGTTAGACGTCCTCTACTTTGTTGTTGCAAGTTTTACGTGGCTGCTACGGGCTTCTAGCAAGAAGCGTTCTTAACTACGCAAAAACCACAACGGTGATTATTGATGTCTACTACACAACTTGTTCTTGTAGACTCGTGTTGGGCCTCTGATACGTCTCCAACGTATCTATAATTTTTTATTGTTCCATGCTATTATATTATCTGCTTTGGATGTTTTATATGCATTAATATGCTATTTTATATTATTTTTGGGACTAACCTATTAACCTAGAGCCCAGTGCCAGTTTCTGTTTTTTCCTTGTTTTTGAGTTTCGCAGAAAAGGAATATCAAACGGAGTCCAAACAGAATAAAACTTTCGCGATGATTTTTCTTGGACCAGAAGACACCTACAAGACTTGGAGATGAAGTCAGAAGACCGACGAGGCGACGACAAGCCGTAGGGGCGCGCCCTGGGGGGGGGGGGGCGCCCCCCTGGCTTGTGGTCCCCCCGGGAGTCCACCGACCTACTTCTTCGTCCTATAAATTCAGATATATTCCAAAACCCTCAGAAGCATCCACGAAAACACTTTTCCACCGCCGCAACCTTCTGTTCCCGTGAGATCTCATATTGGGGCCTTTTCCGGCATCCTGCCGGAGGGGGATTCGATCACGGAGGGTATCTACATCAACTCTATTGCCCTTCCGATGAAGCGTGAGTAGTTTACCTCAGACCTATGGGTCCATAGCTAGTAGCTAGATGGCTTCTTCTCTCTCTTTGATTCTCAATACCATGTTCTCCTTGATGTTTTCTTGGAGATCTATCCGATGTAATCTTATTTTGCGGTGTGTTTGTCGAGATCCGATGAATTGCGGATTTATGATCAGCTTATCTATGTATATTATTTGAATCTTCTCTGAATTCTTATATGCATGATTTGATATCTTTGTATTTCTCTTCGAATTATCGGTTTGGTTTGGCCAACTAGATTGGTTTTTCTTGCAATGGGAGAGGTGCTTAGCTTTGGGTTCAATCTTGCGTGATTTCACCCAGTGACAAAGTAGGGGTAGCGAGACATGTATTGAATTGTTGCCATTGAGGATAAAAAGATGGGGTTTTCATCATATTGCTTGAGTTAATTCCTCTACATCATGTCATCTTACTTAAGGCGTTACTCCGTTCTTTATGAACTTAATACTCTAGATGCATGCTGGATAGCGGTCGATGTGTGGAGTAATAGTAGTAGATGTAGGCAGGAGTCGGTCTACTTGACACGGACGTGATGCCTATATTGCATAATCATTGCCTTGGATATCATCATAACTTTGCGCTTTTCTGTCAATTGCTCGACAGTAATTTGTTCACCCACCGTATTATTTGCCTTCATGAGAGAAGCCTCTAGTGAAACCTATGGCCCCCGGGTCTATTCTCCATCATATTAGTTTCCGATCTACTATTTTGCAATCTTTTATTTTCAGATCTATAAACCAAAAAACCCAAAAATATTTTATCTTTTGTTTAGTTTTATCTATCTCTATCAGATCTCACCTTTGCAAGTGATCGTGAAGGGATTGACAACCCCTTTATCGCGTTGGGTGCAAGTGTTTGATTGTTTGTGTAGGTGCATCTATTGGGGACTTGCGCGTTTCTCCTACTGGATTGATACCTTGGTTCTTAACTGAGGGAAATACTTATCTCTACTGTGTTGCATCACCCTTTCCTCTTCAAGGGAAACACCAACGCAAGCTCAAGAAGTAGCAGGAAGAATTTCTGGCGCCGTTGCCGGGGAGATCTACGCCAAGTCAAGACTAGTCTCTCATCGACTTGCCAATTTCTGGCTTCGTTGTTGGAGGGATCTACATCAATCATACCAAGTACCCATCATAAAACTCTCATCTCTTGCATTACATTATTCGCCATTTGCCTCTCGTTTTCCTCTCCCCCACTTCTAAAATGATTTACAAAAATATATGCCTTTTTATTTGCCTTCTTTCCGTTTGCCCTTATGTCTTACTTGGTTTGTTTGCTCGTTTGCTTGGCATAATTTTGTATTTTATTCAAAAACAGGAAGCAAAGAGTTTATGGATCCTCATCCACTTGCTAATCTTTTTAAGAGATCCAATTATGATGAACCAATTGCTAGTGATTTGTGTGCACTAGACTATCTTTATGAAGTTTTGCTTGAAATTCATGAATCTGAAAATTGTGATGAAGTTTTAAAAGAAGAAATTTATGAAGTGATTCACGATAGCTCCTTGAATGAAAAGCATAATTGCAATGATGTTATTATAAATTCTATTGATGTCAATTGTGCTAATCATATGCAAAACCCTAAGCTTGGGGATGCTAATTTTGCTATGCCCACTACTTGTTGCAATGATCATGATTGGGGTGATTTTTCTTATGATCTTGAAAATTTATTTAAGCCCCATGATGAATATGATATTGATAATAGTGTTTGCAATAATATTGAAAGTGCGTTTGGAAGAGTGTCAACTCTAGGTAATAATGATCCCACTACCTTGGAGTATGATCAATCTTATGAAATTTTTGATAAAAGTGGGCTTGGAGAGGTCATGACTTTATTTGATAATCCCACTATTTTCGAAGAGTGTCAACTTTGCATGCATGTGGATCATGTTGAGAATATGTTTTGTGATAGTTATATTGTTGAATTTGAATATGATTCCACATGTAATTATTATGAGAGAGGAAAACATTGTGGTAGAAACTTTCATGTTACTAAATTACCTCTCTTTATGTTGAGATTGCTATTGTTTCTTCCTTTTTCCTTGCATGTGCTAGATCTTGCTTGCCTTGCTAATTTGTTTTTCTATAAAATTCCTATGCATAGGAAGCATGTTAGACTTAGATTTTTTTGTCACATATTTTATGATGCTCTCTTTGTGTTTCATTATTATATTTCATGTGAGCATCATCGAAATCTCAATGCCTAGCTAAAAGGCTTTAAAGAAAAGCGCTTGTTGGGAGACAACCCAATATTTTTTCATTTATGTTTTTCTTGTGTATACACATTATTACCTCTGTAGTAATTGTGTTTTCGTATTTTAATTAGTGTTTGTGCCAAGTAAGACCTTTGGGATGGCTTACAGTGATAGTTGATATGATCTTGCTGAAAAACAGAAACTTTTGCGTTCAGTCACAGAATTTTAATAATTCACTGGAGCCTCGAAAAACCCTGAATTTTTTACACAAGATTTATATACAAATTTCCTATGTTGTACAAATGTTTCAGAATTTTTGGAGTTACAGAAGTATTAGAACAATTTGGATCTTCGCAGACTATTCTGTTTTTGACAGATTCTGTTTTCTATGTGTTGTTTGCTTATTTTGATGAATCTATGGGTAGTATCGGGGGGTATGAACCATGAAGAAGTTGGAATACAGTAGATATTACAACAATATAAATAAAGAATGAGTTCACAGCAGTACCAAAATTGGTGATTTATTTTCTTATACTAACGGATCTCATGAGTTTTCTGTGGAGTTTCGTGTTGTGAAGTTTTCAAGTTTTGGGTAAAGATTTGATGGACTATGGAATAAGGAGTGGCAAGAGCCTAAGCTTGGGGATGCCCAAGGCACCCCAAGGTAATATTAAAGGACAACCAAGAGCCTAAGCTTGGGGATGCCCCGGAAGGCATCCCCTCTTTCGTCTTCGTCTATCGATAACTTTACTTGAGGCTATATTTTTATTCACCACATGATATGTGTTTTGCTTGGAGCGTCTTGTATGATATGAGTCATTACTTTTTAGTTTGCCACAATCATCCTTGCTGTACACACCTTTTGAGAGGGACACGCATGAATCGTGATTTATTAGAATACTCTATGTGCTTCACTTATATCTTTTGAGCTAGGCAATTTTGCTCTAGTGCTTCACTTATATCTTTTTAGAGCACGGCGGTGGTTTTATTTTATAGAAATTGTTGAACTCTCATGCTTCACTTATATTATTTTTAGAGTCTCTCTGAACAGCATGGTAATTTGCTTTGGTTATGAATTTAGTCCTAATATGATGAGCACCCAAGAGGGATATAATAAAAACTTTCATATAAAGTGCATTGAATACTATGAGAAGTTTGATTTCTTATGATTGTTTTGAGATATGTGGATGGTGATATTAGAGTCATGCTAGTGAGTAATTGTGGATTGTAGAAATACTTGTGTTGAAGTTTGTGATTCCCGTAGCATGCACGTATAGTGAACCGTTATGTAACGAAGTTGGAGAATGATTTAGTTATTGATTGTCTTCCTTATGAGTGGCGGTCGGGGACGAGCAATGGTCTTTTCCTACCAATCTATCCCCCTAGGAGCATGCGCGTAGTACTTTGCTTCGATGACTAATAGATTTTTGCAATAAGTATGTGAGTTCTTTATGACTAATGTTGAGCCCATGGATTATACGCACTCTCACCCTTCCACCATTGCTAGCCTCTCTAGTACAGCGCAACTTTCACCGGTACCTTACACCTACCTTTTACATTCCTCAAAACAGCCACCATACCTACCTATTATGGCATTTCCATAGCCATTCCGAGATATATTGCCATGCAACTTTCCACCGTTCCGTTTTATTATGACACGCTCCATCGTTGTCATCTTGCTTTGCAAGATCATGTAGTTGGCATCGTGTTTGTGGCAAGGCCACCTTTTCATACTTATACATGTCACTCTTGAATCATTGCACATCCCGGTACACCGCCGGAGGCATTCATATAGAGTCATATTTTGTTTTAAGTATCGAGTTGTAATTCTTGAGTTGTAAGTAAATAAAAGTGTGATTATCTTCATTATTAGAGCATTTCCCCATGTGAGAAAAAAATAAAAGAGGCCAAAGAAGCCAACAAAAAAAGAAGAAGCCAAAGAAGCCAAACAAAAAAAGAGAAAAGAGAAAAAAAAATTGAGAGAAAAGAGAGAAGGGGCAATGTTACTATCCTTTTTCCACACTTGTGCTTCAAAGTAGCACCATGATCTTCATGATAGAGAGTCTCCTATGTTATTACTTTCATATACTAGTGGGAATTTTTCATTATAGAATTTGGCTTGTATATTCCAATGATGGGCTTCCTCAAATTGCCCTAGGTCTTCGTGAGCAAGCGAGTTGGATGCACACCCACTTAGTTTCTTTGTGAGCTTTCATAAACTTATAGCTCTAGTGCATCCGTTGCATGGCAATCCCTACTCACTCACATTGATATCTATTGATGGGCATCTCCATAGCCCATTTATACGCCTAGTTGATGTGAGACTATCTCCTTCTTTTTGTCTTCTCCACAACCACCATATTCTATTCCACCTATAGTGCTATGTCCATGGCTCACGCTCATATATTACGTGAAAGTTGAAAAGGTTTGAGAACATCAAAATTATGAAACAATTGCTTGGCTTGTCATCAGGGTTGTGCATGATTTGAATACTTTTTGTGATGAAGATGGAGCATAGCCAGACTATATGATTTTGTAGGGATAGCTTTCTTTGGCCATGTTATTTTGAGAAGATATGATTGCTTTATTAGTATGCTTGAAGTATTATCGTTTTTATGTCAATATTAAACTTTTGTTTTGAATCTTATGGATCTGAACATTCATGCCACAATAAAGAAAATTACAAGGATAAATATGTTAGGTAGCATTCCACATCAAAAATTCTGTTTTTATCATTTACCTACTCGAGGACGAGCAGGAATTAAGCTTGGGGATGCTTGATACGTCTCCAACGTATCTATAATTTTTGATTGTTCCCTGCTATTATATTATCTGTTTTGGATGTTTTATACGCATTAATATGCTATTTTATATTATTTTGGGACTAACCTATTAACCTAGAGCCCAGTGCCAATTTCTGTTTTTTCCTTGTTTTTGAGTTTCGCACAAAAGGAATATCAAACGGAATAAAACTTTCGCGATGATTTTTCTTGGACCAGAAGACACCTGCAAGACTTGGAGATGAAGTCAGAAGACCCACGAGGCGACGACAAGCCGTAGGGGCGCGCCCTAGGGGGGCGCCCCCCTGGCTTGTGGTCCCCCCGGGAGTCCACCAACCTACTTCTTCGTCCTATAAATTCAGATATATTCCAAAACCCTCAGAAGCATCCACGAAAATACTTTTCCACCGCCGCAACCTTCTGTTCCCGTGAGATCCCATCTTGGGGCCTTTTCCGGCATCTTGCCGGAGGTGGATTCGATCACGGAGGGCATCTACATCAACTCTATTGCCCTTCCGATGAAGCGTGAGTAGTTTACCTCAGACCTACGGGTCCATAGCTATTAGCTAGATGGCTTCTTCTCTCTCTTTGATTCTGAATACCATGTTCTCCTTGATGTTCTTGGAGATCTATCCGATGTAATCTTCTTTTGCGGTGTGTTTGTCGAGATCCGATGTATTGTGGATTTATGATCAGCTTATCTATGAATATTATTTGAATCTTCTCTGAATTCTTATATGCATGATTTGATATCTTTGTATTTCTCTTTGAATTATCGGTTTGGTTTGGCCAACTAGATTGGTTTTTCTTGCAATCGTAGAGGTGCTTAGCTTTTGGTTCAATCTTGCGTGATTTCACCCAGTGACAAAGTAGGGGTAGCGAGACACGTATTGAATTGTTGCCATTGAGGATAAAAAGATGGGGTTTTCATCATATTGCTTGAGTTAATTCCTCTACATCATGTCATCTTACTTAAGGCGTTACTCCGTTCTTTATGAGCTTAATACTCTAGATGCATGCTGGATAGCGGTCGATGTGTGGAGTAATAGTAGTAGATGCAGGCAGGAGTCGGTCTACTTGACACGGACGTGATGCCTATATTGCATAATCATTGCCTTGGATATCGTCATAACTTTGCGCTTTTCTATCAATTGCTCGACAGTAATTTGTTCACCCACCGTATTATTTGCCTTCATGAGAGAAGCCTCTAGTGAAACCTATGGCCCCGGGGTCTATTTTACATAATATTAGTTTCTGATCTACTATTTTGCAATCTTTTATTTTCAGATCTATAAACCAAAAAACCCAAAAATATGTTATCTTTTGTTTAGTTTTATCTATCTCTATCAGATCTCACCTTTGCAAGTGACCATGAAGGGATTGACAACCCCTTTATCGCATTGGGTGCAAGTGTTTGATTGTTTGTGTAGGTGCATCTATTGGGGACTTGCGCGTTTCTCCTACTGGATTGATACCTTGGTTCTTAACTGAGGAAAATACTTATCTCTACTGTGTTGCATCACCTTTCCTCTTCAAGGGAAAAACCAACGCAAGCTCAAGAAGTAGCAGCCTCCAAGCGCAGAGTTTTGTAGGACTGTAGCAAATTTCCCTCAAGTGGATGACCTAAGGTTTATCAATCCGTGGGAGGTGTAGGATGAAGATGGTCTCTCTCAAACAACCCTGCAACCAAATAATAAAAAGTCTCTTGTGTCCCCAACACACCCAATACAATGGCAAATTGTATAGGTGCACTAGTTCGGCGAAGAGATGGTGATAAAACTGTAATATGGATGGTAGAAACATATTTTTGTAATCTGAAAATAAAAAAACAGCAAGGTAGCAATTGGTAAAACGGAGCACAAACGGTATTGCAATGCTTGAAAATGAGGCCTAGGGTCCGTACTTTCGCTAGCGCAATCTCTTCATAATGCTAATCTAATTGGATCACATAACAATCCCTCAACGTGCGATGAAGAATCACTCCAAAGTTATTATCTAGTGGAGAACATAAGAAGAAGTTATTTGTAGTTATTCTTTCCGATCGATCTATCCAAGAGTTCATGCTAAAATAACACCAAGTTATTCTTTCCGATCGATCTATCAAGAGTTCGTACTAAAATAAGACCAAAGCAAATTCAGATTCATAATACTCAATCCAACCCAAAGAACCTCAAAGAGTGCCCCAAGATTTCTACTGGAGAAACAAAAGACGAGAACGTGCATCAACCCCTATGCATAGATTACCCCAATGTCACCTCGGGAATCCGCGAGTTGAGTGCCAAAACATATCTCAAGTGAATCAATATAATACCCCATTGTCACCACAGGTATTCATATGCAAGACATCTATCAAGTGCTCTCAAATCCATAAAAGTATTCAATCCGATAAGAACGAAATCTCAAAGGGAAAACTCAATTCATCACAACAAGATAGAGAGGGAGAAACACCATATGATCCAACTATATTAACAAAGCCCGTGATACATCAAGATCATGCCATCTCAAGAACACGAGAGAGAGAGAGAGAGAGAGAAAGAGAGAGATTAAACACATAGCTACTGGTACGAACCCTCAGCCCTGAGGGTGGACTACTCCCTCCTCATCATGGTGGCCGCTGGGATGATGAAGATGGCCACCGGTGATGATTTTCCCCTCCGGCAGGGTGTCGGAACGGGGTCTAGATTGGTTTTTCGTGGCTACAGAGGCTTGCGGCGGCGAAAGTTCTGATCTAGGGTTACCCCGAGGGTTTTTGGAATATTTGGGAATTTATAGGGCGAAGAGGCGGTGCGGGAGGCCACCGAGGTGGGCACAACCCACCTGGGCGCGCCTGGGCCCCCAGGCGTGCCCTGGTGGGTTGTGCTCCCCTCGGAGCTCCCCTCTGGTACTTCTTTGGCCCACCAGGTGTCTTCTGGTCCAGAAAAAATCTTCAAAAAGTTTCGCTGCGTTTGGACTCCGTTTGGTATTGATTTTCTGCGATGTAAAAAACAAGCAAAAACAGCAACTGGCACTGGGCACTATGTTAATAGGTTAGTCCCAAAAAATGATATAAAGTTGCTATAAAATGATTGTAAAACATCTAAGAATGATAATATAACAGCATGAATACTTCATAAATTATAGATACGTTGGAGACGTGTCAATTATCAAGTTTGTTGTTTTAACCTTCTTCAAGGACCGGCCATAGTCAAATTCGATTCAACTAAAGTAGGAAAAACAGACATCCCCAACCACCTTTATGCAAAACAAGTTGCATGTCAGTCGGTGGAACCGGTCTCATGTGCGTGGACATGTAAGGTTGGTCCAGGCCGCTTCATCCCACAATACCGCCGAATCAAAATAAGACGTTGGTGGTAAGCAGTATGACTATCACCTCCCATAACTCTTTGTGTTCTACTCATGCATATCATCTACGCATAGACCTGGCTCGGATGCCACTGTTGGGAAACGTTGCATGGAAAAACAAAAAAAATTCTACGCACACGCAAGATCTATCCATGGAAATGCATAGCAACGAGGGAGAGAGTGTGTCTACGTACCCTCGTAGACCGTGAGGGGAAGTGTTTGTTAACGCGGTTGATGTAGTCGAACTTCTTCGCGATCCAACCGATCGAGCACCGAACGTACGGCACCTCCGCGTTCAGCACACGTTCAGCTCGGTGACGTCCTCACCTTCTTGATCCAGCAAGACGGCGAAGTAGTGGATGAGTTCCGGAAGCACGACGGCGTGGTGACGGTGGTGGTGATGCTATCTCCGTAGGGCTTCGCCTAAGCACTACGAAAATATGACCGAGGGACGAAACTGTGGAGGGGGGTGCCGCACACGGCTAAGAGATTGTCGTGGCTTTGTGTGGCGCCCCCTCCCACATATATATAGGTGGGGGGAGGGAGGAGGCGCCCCAAGTGGGGCCGAATCCCACTTGGGGTCCTGCTCCTAGCCCCCCTTGCCTTTTTAGGTGAGCGGGGAAAGGCAGGGGAGGGTGCCCCCCCTTTCCTTTCTCCCATGAGAAGGGGAAGGCAGGAGGGGCTAGCCCTCCCCCCTTTCCTTCCCTAGGGCCGGCGGCCAGGGAGAGGGGTGCGGCAGCCCCCTTGTGGGCTTGTGTGTCTCTCCCCTTGGCTCATTAGGCCCATATACCTCCCGGGGGTGTCCGGAACTGTAACACCCCCTGTATTAAGCTACAGAGATCACCCTTTTGATGAGGCCATGTCATCATGATTAATAGTGCATAATCATCGTTAGCATCATATTGCATTTCAACTCCTAAGTCAAATTCAAATTTAAATGAAAGTGGGATATAAAAGTTGTCCAACATAGAAACTAAAATGTCAGATAAATAACAAATATTCCAGAGGCTATTCTAAAATTGAAACCAACATCATTGGAATTGGATAAGTGACTCGAACAACCTCAAACAGTGGATAAAGATAATATTTAATAACCATTTATTAAATCTGAAATAAATATGAAATTATGTTTTGTCCAAACTAATTTTAGGTGTTAAGGAATAATGCACTGGTATTTATGAAATAGGTCACACTTTTTACAAAAACCATTTGGGGCCTAAACATTTAACAGTAGAGAAAAGAGAATAAAGAAAAGAAAAAAAGAAACAGAAAAGGAAAAAAAGAGCAACACCCCCCCCCCCCCCCCCCGACTGGGCCTCGGCCCAGCAAGCCACCGGGCGCCAGGCCGGCCCCAGCCGGCGCAAAATTAGCCGGCCACCCCCCCCCCCGGGCCGAACCCTAAACCCTACCCCCGACCCCCCCCCCTCCCCCTCGTTCTCTCCTCCTCCCCCCCCCCATCTGGATCGGGGCGATCCCCCGATCCCGTCCGCCTCCTGTCGACGCCGCTCGCGACGCCGCCCCGT
Source organism: Thinopyrum elongatum (assembly GCA_011799875.1). Classification (NCBI taxonomy): domain Eukaryota; kingdom Viridiplantae; phylum Streptophyta; class Magnoliopsida; order Poales; family Poaceae; genus Thinopyrum; species Thinopyrum elongatum. The sequence continues at coordinate 585,646,765 of CM022299.1, forward strand.
CGCCGCCTCCCCCCTCGTCAGCCCCACCTCCCGATCCAGATCGGGATGATCGGGATCGACGGGAACGACCCCGTCCCTCGGTCGCGGCGACGACCGCGCCGCTCGCCGTCGCCGTTGGACGCCGCCGCCGGATCCCGCTCATCCCTCGCCGGCCTGCTCCTCGACGCCGCTCGCCCGACGCGCCCGACCGCGCCGCCTCGCCCTCGCCGCACGACGCCACCGCCCGGAGCTCTTCCTCGCCGGTCTGCCTCGTTACGTCGCCGCCTTGTCCCCGCCGGCCTGCCTCCCCGTCGCGTCGTCCCGTCGACCGCCCCGACCCCGCTGCCCCGCTACGGATCTCGGTGAGGCCCAGGCCTCCCCCTCCCTGCCCCAGTGCACAGCGCGCCAGATCCGGACAAGCTCGCCCGAGCGCGCGCCACCGCCGACCCGGCGCTCCGGTCCCGACGCCGGCGCCCGGCTGCCGCTCGCCGCGCTCCCTGGCCTCGCCGCGCCGCGCTCCGGCCTTGGCCTCGCCTCTGGTGCACGCGCGCGCGCGCTGGCCCGGACGTGTCCGGTGCCCGAACAGACACGGCCCGGACATGTCCGCCCGGCCCTATGACAGATGGGGGCCCAGCCCCTAAAAACGAATTAAAAGAAAAATGAATAAAAATAAATAATTAAAATAATTATTAATTAATTAATTAATTAGTTAATTAATCCTGATTAGGTTAATCTAATTAACTAATTAGTGTTAATTAAACAGTAATCAGTAATTAAATTAATTAAACCTAATTAACCAACAGCCTATGACAGGTGGGACCCCTGTCAAGGTGGCTGCTGACGTCAGCATGATGTCATGCTGACGTCATCAATTATGTTTGGATAATGTTGAATTAAATAATTAATTAAAATTTCAGAAATTAATAAAAACTTTAGAAAATCAATCTTTTAAACCGTAACTCCGATGAAAATATTTATACATGGAACTTGCTCAGAACGACGATACGAACCCGGATACGCCCTCGGTATCTCCGTCAGACGCCGAGCTGTGAGAACGTTGAACAATTAGACCGATTTCGATAAATGAATAGTGTCCAAATTTAATTAATAAATCCGAATAAATTCCTAAATTAACTAAATCGCTTAGTTAGGCTTGGTATATCACCCGGCATATCATTTAGACATGTCATGCATCCCTGTTGCATTATTGCCGTTTGTTTACTGTTCTTCCCCCTCTTCTCTTCGGTAGACTACGAGACCGACAGAGCTGCTGGTGCCCGACCCGACTACGTTGTTGACGACCCTACTTGCCAGAGCAACCAGGCAAGCCCCCCCCTGATCACCAGATATCGCTTATTCTTCTATACTGCTTGCATTAGAGTAGTGTAGCCTGTTATGCTTTCGGTTAATCCTATTCTGCGATAGCCTGTACTGTTGCCACATCTGTTGATACCTTACCTGCAATCCTAAATGCCTAATGTAGGATGCTAGTTTATCATCATTGGCCCTGCATTCTTGTCAGTCTTGCCTTGCTATACTATCGGGCCGTGATCACTCGGGAGGTGATCACGGGTTATACTATACCTATTTACATACTATACAAATGGTGACTAAAGTCGGGTCGGCTCGAAGAGTACCCGCGAGAGTGATTCACGGATTGGGCTGAAAGGACCTTTGTCCCCACGGCCCTTTGTGTGGATCTTTGTGGCGGAGCGACAGGGCAGGTTGTGACCACCTAGGAGACAGGTGGGCCAGGCCCTGGTCGGCGTTCGCGTTTACTTCATAATAACACGTTTAACGAGATTGGATATTTGATCTGAGTCTGGCCACGGCCTATACGCAAAACCAACTACGCGGGAGTAGTTATGGGTATCCCGGGTGTCGTGGTATCAGCGAAGCTGCGTTTCAGGCTTAACGTAGACGACGAGCGGCGCGCGCCGTGTTGGACCGCGTAACGTAACCGCCGTGATCGTGTGGGTTGCTAGGTCTGCTCGCGGCGCGTACGCAACGTGCAGGAGCGCACGGGCGATGGGCCAGACCCCAGAGTGCCTAGGATTAGTCCGGCGTGCTGACCTCTCTGTTGAGCCTAGGTGGGGCTGCGACGTGTGGATCTTCCGAGGGCCGGGCATGACCCAGGAAAGTGTGTCCGGCCAAAGGGGATCGAGCGGTGTTGGGGAATATGTGGGCACCCCTGCAGGGAAGTTTATATATTCGAATAGCCGTGTCCCTCGGTTAAAAGGACGACCCGGAGTGTGATTCCGAACTCATGACAATAAAGAAATGGATACTTAATAAAACACACCCTTACAAGTGACAGATATAACCCGGTGGTCGCTCTCTCGCATGGTGCGACGAGAGATCGACGGGTAGGATTATGCTATACGTTGTTGTTTGGTTAACTTCACAATAATCTCTTCATCCTTCCACGTCTTACTCTCCTCTGTTCATACTCCCCCATTCTATCCAAAATTCCTCCCGCACCTACCACCATTTAATACCCCCCCCCTACATCATACAACGAGTCTCCTCTCAACAAAACTCCAAATCAATCCATTCCCACCTTTCCCGCCCCAACGCCTCACCTCGCCGCCCTTCCCCGCACCATCCACTCCACAAGCCATCTCCCCCCCGCAGCCCAGTTTACCCACCCGCACACTTCACCCCCCGCCCCTAGCTCTCCACCGGTCCCCCCTTCCACATATTCCATTCCTCCCATCCCCCCTTTCCCTATGCTTAAAGAGGAGGCTGCCAGAAGCGTAGTCTTGGACAGGACAGCTATCCCCCTCTATTCTGGCATTCTGCAGTTCAGTCCACCGATATTGCCTCTTACCATATACCATGCATATGTAGTATAGGATTCCTTTGCGTGCGAGTACTGTGGATGAGTACTCACGGTTTGCTTTCCC